>JBBPLZ010000056.1:0-30345 GCA_038090055.1 Hemileccinum hortonii | reverse complement strand
GACTTCCCAAAGAGATTTGTATTGGATAGGAAAAATACTGTATGGAAAGTTCATCAAAGATACAAGATCATTGGTAGGATGTATGTTGTATATCCTTCAGCTGGAGAAAAATCCTATTTGTGACATTTGCTCACTCAAATCAAGAGTGAGTTTATTCCAACCATATTATTTCTCAGTCAACTTAAATCTCTTACAGGTGCAACATCTTTTGAACATCTTTGTATTGTAAATGGCCAGCTTTATCCTACTTTCAAAGAGGCTTGCAATATTCTCAATCTATTGCAAGATGATGCAGAGTGGTTGAACTGTCATCAAGATACTGCTGTCTTCCAAACTGATTTGCAATTGCACAGGGTCTTTGTCAAAAATAAATGTGTATGGCATATAAATCATGCAACTTTACATACTGACACATTATGTGATTTGATGGTTTTGCTATTTAAAAGCATATAACCAATAAATTATGCAACTTTACATATTGGTACATTGTGTGATTTGATGGTTTTGTCGTTTAAAAGGAACATATTATATCTGTGATCCCAGATTCACACAATTTTCCAGTATATATAGTTGCCTCATTTGAATAGTTTTCAATATAAGAGTAACTTTACACTATCTATACCCTTACCTATTTGCAAAAAAACCCTATAATTTGAGTGTGTAAGTTATGCTACTGTGTTGGAAGGTGGGCATCAGAGGCCTTCACACTCAAATCAGACTTTGACTGCCAATACCAACATCTGATCCAGTGCAGTAACTAAATGAAGTAACAATTATGTGGGCAATGCCACCCATTGGGTATTTAAGTTCCAACCATGCCAGACTATACCTGAACTCTGCCACACACTGCCATGACCAACCAGCTCTTCTCCTTCAGTACTCCTGGGCACCATGGTGATATGTTGCAACTCCATGTCCACAAAATCACAGAGATCCATGAGGAGCAATACTTCCAAGTCAAGAAAATAAGTCTAACAAGTAGTGAACCCACCACACAGAAGGCTGCCATCCTTCCTATGTTCTATCACGACCATGTCAAGCGATTTCTGTGGCATCATGGCATGTTAAAGGAGGTATGGAAATGCTCAACCTTGCTGCAAGCATGCACACAATGATGGCAGAATACATCATGTACATGAATGGTATGGTTGAGGGGCTGCTCATAATGGTGCACGAAGCCAAGAAATCAAGGCCCAACTACCAATCATCACTTTTTGACTTTTATCTTGTAATGGAATACTTTGTGAAGAGATATGAGTATGACATTGGTGATGTCTGGTGCATCACCCATCCAGATATAATCCTAGAGTGGCAATATATGGACCAGCTTGGTAAGTAGATCTGTGTTATGTGCATATATCTGACCTCTGTCTTGGACCTTTTATACAAATTGGCAGCAATTTTATTTGAATGAATACAAGAAAAGGGGGTCTAGTCAGGCCATGCATTTCAATATGACATAAATAATGTGGTCAATGAGTGGCAGGACCTTGCTGATGCAATGGCAGCTTATTTAGGTTTCCATAACCTATATACAAAGTGTAGATCCTACATGCCCATCCTGGTATGTGTCATTTTGCATGATTATATTTGGTACTTACATATATGGTGAGAAAGCATGGACCAATACCAAAGGGCAAGAGAATAATAGACCTCCAAGCCCATTTGAAA
The DNA here is from genome assembly GCA_038090055.1 of Hemileccinum hortonii. Classification (NCBI taxonomy): domain Eukaryota; kingdom Fungi; phylum Basidiomycota; class Agaricomycetes; order Boletales; family Boletaceae; genus Hemileccinum; species Hemileccinum hortonii. Next base: position 28,674 of record JBBPLZ010000056.1, on the reverse strand, counting down.
GTATCCATTCAACTTCCGAATTGGCAGGTCATAAAGTCCAAAGCCAATGAAGCCTTACACAGCCAATCCATTCTGGCTATCACTTCCACATCTGGTCAGTTCTTAGGTGAGCACTATGTGGCCTTTAATGCCAATCCACAGGTCATACTCCACCATACTCCTTGTGCATGTCCAGACATATTGCTGAGCTGTTCAAACCCATTGGTGTTATGATTGCTCCTCATCTTCCCTTTTTTTTCCAAATGGAGATAGACTCCACTGCAACATGTATACTTCAAACTCTAACTTTCATTCTCAGAAGTCACATGACCAGCAGCATGTGACTGTGAGACATATCACATAACTAAGTCTAGACTCTAAGATGTCATGTCTTGTGTCTTATCTCTTATCTTCTTATCTGCTCATCTTTATCTCTTCTCTTATGTCAAACAAGGTTCACTCTCACACCTTACTTCTATTCTCACGCCTGCCCTGAAGTGTACCTTGATCTGTGCGCACTCTGTACATATATATAAGGTAGCACTTTGCAACTGGTACCCCAGTCTAATTCACTTGTTTCTTGCACCAGACTTTGTCCCTTGCCTGTGTTATTGAGTTCTGCTCATCTCATCTCATTTGCCAGTTAAGGGGACTACCTGTAAAAGGTCCTTACTTGTCATTTTCTTTTTGCATATGAGTTGCTCATTGCATTTGGGTTAAGTGTGCTTTTGGCTCGCAACATTTGGAAGATGCAAGGCATTGTTCCAAGCAAGACATGTGTCCATATGATGGTGACCATACCTATGTTTTGTATTCATCATGAATATAGAGTCAACCATGAATAAAGATGGCCCACAGGTAGTCTAGAATGATTGCCAAATGCATGTGACTGGTTTAGGATCAGGAGGTAGGTTACATCATATCTTGGTATAACCCAGATCCTATCTACCAATCATTGCATAACAAAGGCTTGGCTGGAAGGCAAGCATTGGCCAGAGGGGGGGATCAGAGTGGTGGGTACAATGTGGATGCATATTCCTATCCATCCAACAATGCATTGCATACTAATACTAGGTCATTGACCTATTCTTGGATGTACCCTGACTCACTGCCAAGTATCCCACTCAGTTCGCTGGAATCACTGAATGGCATCTCCAGCGAGATCAATCAGTCCATATCACCTGATTCCATGTTATCTCAGGATGGCCTTGATGTTTAACTGCATGCCTCCAGCAATAATGTCAGGAAATGTGAATCTAGATGTGTGATGCAGGAGATCAAAGACAACACAGGTAAGCCCACCTCAGTATATATTATTACAGTATCATATCCATTCCAATATAGTCTGGATGACAAGACTCTTTTTGAAGATGCCAAATATCATTGGCACAAACGATGAAGGATAAGGTTTATACCAGTTTAATATACCTGAAACATATCTTATGGTGTTCCCCAGCCCTGGTACAGGTGATGGGAAGCTCCTATAAGGTTGCCCAAGTTGACTAACCCCACTGGGGCCATTATAGGACAGTTGGCAATGCAACTGCAAAGTAGAACTCTTGCACAACAAGCTAGCAAGTTCTTAAATCGCAATAGTAAGCTTGGTAAATGAAATGGAACAGCAACAACATCAGACAACTTCAAGATGTGTTCACACCTGAGTGAACCAGACCTCCTAGTGGAGATGCAGAAATCTACCAATCCAAACCCTAAACATATGGTTGATCAGGTCATCCTTACAATTGGTCCCAAAAAGGCATTAAGGGCTGATGGAAAACCACAGTTCCTGAAAAGGTCCAAATACAATCATTTACTTGCCATAGAATGCCTACCAGTGCCACCATTGAGCATGTCATGAACTGCAGTCCCTCCTCTAGGTTTAGGCTCTTGGATATAACACCAATCTTTGTAGATAGTCATTATGATTCCCTCCTCAACTAGATGGAGGATATGGCATCCATTTGCGAGAATGACACCAATTGGTTACATCCTGAAGTAAGTAGTGTGCAACTACTCCTATGACTAGTGATCCTAGCTAACCATTTATATTGAACTAGATAGTTCAAGGCATGCATGCAATCCACCAGCTACAATCCTCAGTTCCTGCAAAAATTGAAGGTTGGAGATCGAAGCTTGAAAAGAATGTAAGCATGCACTGTACACCAATATCCTCAAAACATGTTGATTATAGTTTTTGCAGAAGGTCTTTTACAAGAATATGAAGATCTTTGGGAAGTACTTCATGGTCATTTGCAAAAGGCAAATTGAAGTTGATGAGTCAACCCAAAATGAATTTGTGATATTGAGTTCCTTAGGTCAACCTGGTATATAATTGATCTTGTGTGACATAATGGAAGACAATAATGTTACATTGCACACCAGTTGGAGTACTATACAATATACTAATTACATCATATGAAGTTGGATCATCCTAGGCTGCCACAGATTGGACATTCATAATAAACCATGCTTTCTCAGATGTTGTGGAACCTTCTAGATGTTTCCATTTATCAGCTGTGAGCCTAGATACTCCCTGTTCCAGCCCTTTATATATCTTGCAGGCCAAAGTGATGCTGTCTCCATTTCCCAACATCCCACCACTGCATCTGCATTGGATAGGAGTTCATAGGATGGCTGCAATGGCTTCACAGTATTCTTCAGATGCTCCATGGGGTTGTGTAAAGGTCTCCATCAATGCTGACCTACCTGATGGCCCTGCAAAGAGCCTCTCTAAGCATTCAACATGATATCACTTTCTATGTCCTTGACAGTGACATTGAATATCCCTATCAGGGTTGTAGGTCCTGTTGCAGACTAGGCAAAGATGAATAGGCTGCTAGGGTAATTGATCAGATTCACAATTCTCTTGATAAAGGTCGATACCATATATATCACTTATTGCAAGCCTATAAAGAACCTTTCTCTTTGCCAGCTGACCATTCTTGGTTTCTTTCATCTATTTCCATACCATGGTCCATTGATTGTAGTAGTTCTCACAGGATATATGCAGGCTGATGAGGCACCATCAAAATGAAATATCTCTTCAGATGCTGTTTGGACATCAATTGCAGTGGTATTACCATTTCACCTGGGCTTTACATTCAATGCATGCAGCCTCAACAATATCAGTTTCCTCTGATAATATGAGCTCCTGTACCCCAATATATGGATAGAATCTTGGATGGAATTGTTGATAATGATGATCCTTATAATCAATTATATATGCATACCATTGTCCTTGTACATCCTGGCAATGATGGAACCATTGGATCATGGTCCAAATGGTTTTGGCCTTGGTACCATCCTATGAACACCAGTTCAGCACATGCCAGGAACAGATCTGCCAGTGCCTCCCACCATTTCCACTCTAATATCTACAATCTGAGCCAGCTAAAGTTCCTATGTTGTAGAGATAACTACAACACTGAGTGAATATTGAATACAGATCATTGATAAGTTATAAAGATATTTAAGTATTTGATGGATTCACTTGTCCCCACATTCAAATGTATGTGCAACTGTTATATACAATAAATAAGGACTTGTCATGGATGGGAAAGAGTACATACAATCTGTGTATTTGTTGTTTACTATATTCCAGTCTCAATAATTCTCTCTGGCACTTTGAATGTCATGCTCACTGCTGAGCGCCCTTGTGCTAGGCATGTTCTTGAACTGCACCAGCAATAGAGGTAGGTTCATCTCAGATAATGGTGACATCATAGCATAGGCCCTTGATGATAGAAAATGAGTTATAGAAACATTCACACATGCCCCATCAATTTATAATATATATACTGGGTTATAATTTAAATTGTAACATATATGGCATGTATGATCAAATCACCATCATCTTCACTATTATCTAGACACACAGTAATATATTTATACTTTGAATTCATGTAGATTGTGACATTTGATTCTAACTCTAATCAGCCAATCAATAAGCAAGAGGAAGATAACAAAAATAGCCCTGATATGGTAGAGTCTGGAATCCATATACTAGACTTATTTAGCAAATGGTCAGACTTTCAACTCCTCCTATTCACCCTTAGGACCTTGTGGAAAACCATCCTGGTTGTAATCACCTGCCACTCATGCCAAACATATTGAACCAACTGCCCAAGGTCAAATCCAAGGAGGATTCCTTGGATGCATGTATATTATCTGCACAATGTTTGATACCATTTCCCCATTTGATAGAATGATAGATCAGCTTTGTGAACTCAAAGCACTTCATGCTTCCTCCCACCATCTCTCCTACTTTCCTCTCACAGTACTCTGTTTAATGATCAAATTGAATATCTATGCAATCTGTCTGGTAGCACTGATATTCATGAAGGTCACATTCCATTGGCCACCTCCTCCATGACCTGTACCTTTCATGCAATGGTCGATTACTACTCTGGATGGAATGATGAAAGCATGAAAGATGATCTAGAACATGAGGCCTATATGGGCAAACACAAATGTAGGGATTCTGCTAGCATTCCCATTCACATATCCTCAAAGGTCCATTGCAGCTCCAAAAGCACTACATTCAAGGTTCATAAAATGTCTGCATGAGTTGCCATTCAGTTGTATATCGGAAAAGGTTGTTGAAAGTGGGTTCTGAATGCTGCTGTTAGCACTGTGTCAGTACTTACTATAGAGCAATCCAGAGCCTTCATCAATACCATGTAGGAGCAGCCAAAGGCCTGCAAAGCATATATCAATTATTCCAAAATATTTCACATCCATTGATAATGCTGGTATGCATAACTCCAGGTCTCCACATCCTAGTGGACTGCTTATGTGCCTTCACCAGCAAGTGACAATTTGGCATTAAAGAGGCAAAGGGGAAGGCTTGTTAAATCCAGACAAACTCACCAAATGAAGGCCCAAGTCCCACAAGATCACATGCCATCCATGACAGTGTCTTCCACAACCTGTTCCTTTGATGAAATAGTCAATTACTATTCCATATGAAATGAAAGCCAGAACAACTCAAGAGCTGCATCTCCACTAGAGCAAAATGAAGATAAAGGGCTTGCATGAATGCTCAAAACATTCATTGAAATCTGTTAAAGCTCATGAACGGCCTACAAAGCAGCTTCAAATCCCTATGCATGGGTCCACTCCAGGTGAGGGCAAAGGTGATGATTATTATTGTAGGCATTGAAACAGAGGAGATATAAATAGAACTCCACCACAAGCATAAAAGAGGGGCAGAGGAAGACTCTGCAAACAGATCTCCATGGTGGAAAGGACCACTGCCCACACCTCTGATAATGGTTGTAACTCCAACACTCACATGCAATGTCTAGCATTGGCTAACTAAAGTGTTCAGTACCACCACACACAAAGATAAATGTGATATTAAAGAGGCCAAGAGAAAGGCCTGTTAAATGCAAGCATGGTCACATAGTGAATTCTCTGGTTCCCAAATTGGTCACCTCCACTATTGATCCATTGGACTCAGATGATCTCATCAAGGAAAAGGAAATCCCAAGTCATATTACCATCACTACTACTACTCTATCTTCTCCACCTTCTTCTAAACCATCCTCAAAGGCTGAATCATCCTCTCAATATGAGGATGTGATTGTTCATCAAAGGCCTTACTTCATACCTATCACTCCACCCCCCCCTCCCATGTCAGTCCTAGAGAATGCAGAGGAGATTGGTGGACAGTATATTATACCCTCTTCATATAACCATAAAGCCAGACTTACAATAGTTTCTGCCTCTAACACAAGTGCTCTCAAGACCTACATTTTGACACACATCATATTGGGACCTCAATACCATTGACATCAAATGCTGGATTGACATCATGGTTGCAGACTACTATTTGGCAGCCATTTGGCATGGGATAAAAAACTTGGCACATGTGCACATTGTGCTCAACCAATCCACTAAGCTATTCTATGACAATGCCAGTGATATCATTGAACCCACTATTGAAGAAGAAACCTTGTTCATGCATGACCACTATATTCCCATCCATGCAGATCATCCACTTATTCCTGTTGCATTCTTGATCCATCACAACAATTATTTTTTTGGTGCCATCTTCAAATATGCATCTCATGTTGCCTATGTTGTGAGATGAAAGATTTCCAATGAAGGTTAAAATCCTGACTGGCACATATGAAATGGTCCTCACTATTGGCAGAAAGTAGCTCAGCTCCATTTGTGGAATGCTAGAGATCTTGCAGATGTGCTTGTTCTGACTTAAGACTGGAATCAGAATGGTTATGATTGTGGTCCTACCGCTTGTGTGGTCTTGCAAAGCTGCTTCCAGCAGGGTTTTAGAGAAACATGGAACTCCTTGACAAAGTGCAATGTGCAGCTCCCCTGTTGTCACATCCTATAGCAGCGCATGCTCAGCATAGTTAGGCAGTGGTGCCAGGTTGGGTACAAGGACTACATGCAATACAGGACCAATCCACCAATTCATTGGACAAACAAGGATGTTGATGAAGAGGTGCTGCAAGAGTTTGCCTTTGGAGGGAATCATCAACAAGATCATTCCCTTTTGTAATCATTGACAATGTCCATTAACTCTTGTAGGGAATGCTATGCAATACTGGCAAATGCTACAACCACTCCCAAAAAGATGTAGAACACCCCAAAGAGTGTGGAGGAGGAGCTGGAAGAGCAGCATCTGGAACAAGTAAATGTGGATGGTTTAGAGGTGGAGCCCACTATGGGGGAAATTCCCAAGGAACAATCAATGGCTCTGCTGGCCATGCTCAAAGACCAGAAGATACTTCATGGAGCATTCAATTGATGTGAATGTTGTTCTCATGCTCTTGGCCCTGCCCTCAGTGCTGGTATAGGGGAAAATGATAATGATGCAAATCAAGTAGATGAACAATATTCCAAAATGATGAAAGCATCCAGAAAACAGGTCCAAGATTGGAAGCTAGATTCTGCCCATCATTTCTCTAGGCATATAGCACCTATATTCCTACTTGCATATCAAGGAAGACAGTTTCTAAACCATGACCACTAATATGATGAATATGACAATGGCCCAACTCTCAAGATGCTGCAGCAGCCAGAGGTTTACTCTTCACTTCCCTCAACCCACTATGCTTGGGCCATGTAGAGAGACCATGGATATTGCATCTTCACCAATTCCTTTCAAATGTTCTATCTCACACCACCCATTTGCATTAAGGAGCATGTGATGACTATAGGAAAGGGACAGGGGTATGACTCCAGGTGCCAAGTCCCTGACAAAGCCACTAGGAACTACAACCTCCATCATAAGAATAATGCTGTGGATTGCCAAGTGATTATGCTAACCCTTATTCATGATATCCATCAACTGACTATCTGCAAACCAGACAATAAATGTAATAGATGTTGTAATTATAAATGCCAAGGAAATGCTGGACTATGCAGGTGAATCCCTAAGATTGGGTTTCATCAGCCCTGTCATAATAGTCTCAATATGTTCATCCATGGTCACCTATCCATCATCAAAGAGAACAACAAATACATCTATGTCAACCTTGAGCAAGATGGCCAAGAATTCAATAGCAAGGAAATCAACATCTCTGTTGATATTGATAGCATCATGTGGACAACAAGGAAGCTTGTCTGCAAAACCAGCATTGGAGTATACATGACCCCAATTTATGACAGTGAACCAGGCATTGCAAAGCACAATCATGTCTATGTCAATATCCTTATTCCACAATCAGAGATAGATTAGTCTGCCTTGGGTTCACATACTGATTGGTTGTCCAAGAAGGTTCCCATAACTGCCATTCCCCACACCATCATTGGAAAACTTGGATTTTCATCAGGACGCCTTGCTATCTACATTATATTCCCTCAAATGATCTATTGCAATCTGTTCAATGGCAGAAGGATGAACATGATACCTCAGGGAGTTCTGGATCCCCTTTGAGAGACTGTGTTTTTGCCAGCTATTGCAGAGCATGCCAAGGACAGCTGGACTTCTTACATGGATCAATAACAAAGGCAAAGTACAAGACCACCTGGAACAATAAGGGAATCAAGACCTTTCCTCTCTCCAATGAAGTCTTTGAGCAGGTCCAGTGATCCATGAAGTGCATCATAGAAGAAAACCGCCAGGTCCTTACAATGTATGGATCATTCTTCTTTGTGGTAGAAGGCAAGGTCATCAAGTTTTTGATCAAGGATGGTCAGGATGGAGTTCATGAATTGCCCAAGGTTGAACTTCAGCAAAACCTGTCTTGCCTAGACTGAAACCACATATTAGACCACATGCAAGGTGAGCTCATCATTGATGTAGGTGTCACATTCACTCCCAGATTAGATCAACCTGTTACTGATCTGTGGAGACTGAATGCATTTGAGGAATCCTATGATGCAGCTGGCTTTAACAGGGGAATCATATATCATCAGTGCATACAGTTCAGATATGAAGCATTGTAAGTGGAAATGAATGAAAAATATGCTCTCCAAACTCACATAGCCTTCAAGAGCATATACAATCTATACAATGAGGCTGTTTGGACCAGCAACAATATCACCATATTTGCAAAGGATAGTGATGCCTATAACCACACTCCAAAGTATTATTCAAAATGTGCCAAGGTTATCAAAGTGTTTCAGGAAGCAAAGTGGAAGACCTATGAGGTTCAAGATGAATATAGGGTGAGTGAACAGGCAGCTCAGGTATTGCTCAGAGAGATTGTTCCCAGGGTATGTTCACCATTTCCTACCTGTTTATTAGAGTTCCATGCTTATGTGTATTAGGCTAAGAGTGATATGGTGTCCAGTTCTTTGGCTTCTATCTAACATTTGATTTAGATTCCTGGCCAGATGGATGGAGGAGATACAATGAATGCAAATTGGCCTGGTCAAGCACTTGAATCCATCCAATCTAGGCATCATGACAGGTCTCCTCACTCATATATTGTGCTATATTACAACCACTCCCATTATCCTTGATGCACATGTCAGAGAGTCCCTAGCCCTTTTGAAGTATCAGAACATGCTAGAGATAGCCAATGTTCTTTCATCAAGAGTTGAACATCAATCTGGTTCCTTGTCTGGAGAATATTCAAGAGGTGGATGATGCACAAGTCCTGGCCATCATGGGACCAAATGCCAAGACTGAACAAGACAGAACCTTAACCTCTCAGAATCATGCAAATCATGATGCTGTCAACCAAATAGCCATGTACCCCATCAGACCCAATCCTACTTGGACTATGCTTAAGCAGACCATTGCCACCAATCCAACTCTCATGTTGAAAGAGTGGTCTTTTCCACCAGGATTTCACTTATTTGATCTGGTGATTGCACATCTTTTTTGCACATTCATCATGCAGATCTGGATGATGGTGGCAAACAATACTTTTAAGGAAATTCCTGCATCCACATCTCTGTTGGATGTCATGTGGTGCTGAACCATGGTCAATGTGGATGACATGTTGACCAACACCCTATTTGAGGTGTTTAACACAGGTTTAGAGGGCTCCCATGGTACTACATATGGTTGGTAAGGTCCAAGATCAATGTCCTGCCCTCAGTGGAAGGAGATATTCTTCCCATTACTTGACTCTCCATTATGATAGGATTCACAGTGGTTTGCCTACTGGGATGGAGAGGGGTATATCTGGAAATACCATGATCTGCTCAGAGACTAGGACAAACAAAAGCAGCTTCATTCAATAATGCTCTTTGTTCTCTTTTCTCCAAACTGCAATGCTTTCCTGCAAGCCAAAGGATGACAGAGAAGAGCAAAGAGTTTGTGTGGAAGTGTAGAAAAGGTTTCTTTGTGTTTTCCACCAATTCCAAGTTCTACAAGATGGAGAGCTTGTTCAAAGATACTCCAAATACTCAAAGGAACATAGGAAGTTTCCAATAGGCATATCATAATATCCAGTCTAAGAAGGTCCTTTCAGAGGAAATATGGAGGGTTTAGTGGATTTGGGGGTTTAGCTAGCAGAAAGGATGAAACTGATAGGTACAAAAGATGTACCTTGCAAAAGTGTCTTTCTGCCACCACCAAAAACAGGAGAAGACCTCCATTACCATATGGCAAGACTGGCAGAAGTAATATCCAATTGAAGAAAGCCTCCACAATGAGGACACAGAGAAAGCAGGTATTTGTGATATCTGCAAGTTGTTACACTTGGTTCAGGTAGGAGCAAGTGTAGCCTTGGATAACCCCTAGTTGGCTAAGGGCAGATGTGAGGAGTGTCAGGACGATGCCGATGGGGTGTTCAATGATCAAGTGTTGAAGAACAAGTCCTGGGTGGAGGGTTGCCCAGCAACGAGATCAAGGAGTTCAGAGAGAGTCCAATTAATATGGAGGACAAGGACATAATCATGAAGACAAGAGTCAACGTGTCAAGAGGATCAAGGATAAGGGACTAAGGGTATATTCCCAAGGAGAACTAAGCTAAGGGACAGGTACACAATGTGGGGGTTTATATACCTGAGGGGAACACATACAGACCAAGCCATGTAATCAGGGTAAAGGGGGCACACTTGGTAAGTGCTAAGAGAATGAGTAATGCCAAGCAAAGGAAGTATGACTCAATATGAGTCATGTGTGACTAGGTGTGACTCGTTGTGAGTCAGGACCTGAAACAATGGTACAAGCAATGATAGCATGAGAAAGGTGAACCTGATGGGGTTACCATGGAGTGCTGGTTATTGTGAGACAAAAGAGATGCAAATGTACAATGATAGTGTGAGAAAGGTGAACCCATAGGTTACCGTGGAGTGTCTACCATCATTGAGGATTAGACAAGTAAGAAAAAGTGCATAGACAATGACAAAGCAAAAGGAATTGTAATATTACCCCCCCACTAAACCCAAGACATTGATGAGGGAACTTGAGGATCCGCAGTGTTGAAGCTCAGAAGTTGAGGATGTAGTGGTTGGGGGAGCCAGAGACATTGGCATAGGCAGTGTCATCCCATTCAGGATTGACACTGAAGACAGGAGATGGTGCACGAGGGAGCAGGGGAATCAGAGAGACCATGCAACAATGGGGGGTTCTGTGCCTGGCAGTGTTGGGATGGGAATTGCCATGGATATGGCGAGAAGATGATGGGGAGGAGGAGGACATGGAGTGTTGGGTCAATGTGGATCCAGAGGACGATGAGGAGGGTACACAGAGGGGCTCATGGCAATGGAGAGGACAAGTGGATTGGGAATGATCCAGGGCACAATGGAGATAGATGGGGCATTCATAGAGGGGGCATTGATCACGACAGTGTCCAAGGCAATGGCATATGTGGCACATTTCATGGTACTGGGGGTGTGTCGCAGGGAGTGGCTGGCAACCATTGAAGCTGGTCCACCAGGCTTCTGCACATTCAACGGCACAGAGTTTGTCAGCAGTGAGGGGGGAAGAGAAAGCAGAAGGGAAGGAGTGGGCAGTGTACAGAGGGGGAAGTGAGACAGGGTAGTGTGATAATGATCCGCGACTGCATGGGCAAAATGATCAACTTTGAGGAGGAATTCGCTGAAGTACAATTGGTGGGAAAGGATAATGAGAGCACCATGGGTGTGGTGGTGGATGAAAAAGAAGAGGGCCCTGGTCAGACTGTGGAGTGCTTTGGTGGTCTCCAGGAATTGGAGGATGGGGGTGAGCCGCTTGAAGCCCAGGAATGCTTGGTAAAGTGCAAGGAGGGGAGAGTCCATGTCAAGGTGAGCGGAGATATACCATGCCAGGTGGGGGTCAAAGACAATGTGGAGGATGTTCTGAGCATATCAGTGTCGGGGTATCCCTCATGGGTGTGATGGGCCATTAGGGGGAGGTCTACAGCAGTGATGGAATGCATATCAGTAGAATGTATAGTAGCAATAGAGATGGGGGGAAGAATGGGAACTGGTACAATATTTTCTTCAGTACCCCACCCAGCAGTGGCAGTGTTTCTTGAGATGTCGACATCCAAGATGTTGTTGATGATATGGAACAGAAAGGGGGCGACAACAGGAGAAGAGGATTGGGAACAAACAGAGGGGTCAGGAATGATAGTGGAGGCAGGGACAGAGACAAGTTGTTCAATAGATATGGTGGTGGTGGAGTCAGAGACGGTGATGCTTCTTATAGTTTTTCACGAACTCTGCAGCATGCTTCAAATTGGACTCTGGAATCCAAGAGTCTTCTTTGATGAAGTAACCTTTCCATTGGATCAGAAAGGAGTGGGAACGTGGCATTCCACAGTGTTTCAAGATCTGTTCAATTTCATATTCCTCCTCACCATCTATAAGGTCTGGGGAAGGAGCCAGGAAATTAGGGCTGTGGATGGGGTTTTTGCGATAGGGCAATAGCAAGGACGCATGGAAGATCAGGTGAATCCACCAGGTTTTGGGGAGGTGGAGTTTGTATGTGATTGGGGACAGTACCTGTGTAATGGTAAAAGGTCCTTCCCATTTTGTGGTGAATTTCAGGTTAACCATGGAATGTTTCAAGTTTTGTGCTTCTAGCCAAACCTTGTCTCTGATAACAAATGAGGTGAACCATTGCTTGGAACATGCTGCCATGGTTTGGCAGGCAAGTTCATATGTGGCAAGGGCTTCGTTGCGTGCCACAGTAAAGGCAGTGAGGTAATCAGAGACAGTGGGGACTATAGATGAGGGAATAACTGAGGAGAGGGCTTGGGGTTCGAAGACCATCATGAGGAAGAAGGGTGATTGCCCTGTGATGGAGTGGGGGTGGTGGTTGTGCATGAATTCTGCCAAGGAGATCTTAGCAGACCAGGACAAAGGTTCATTGCCACAAAAGATTCGAAGGTATGTTTTGACCTCTTGGTTTACTTGCTCTGTTTCTCCATCAGTCTGGGGATGGTATGTGGTGGAGAGGGCAAGGTTATAAAAAAGGAGGTGTCCAAGTTCCTTAGCGAAGGTGGATGCGAATTGTGGACCACGATCAAAGATAATCTTCTCGTAGAAGCCGAACCAAGTGAAGACCTTATCGAAGAAGAGCTGTGCTATATCTTCGGCAGTTATCATGGATGTAGTGGGGCAGAGAATTACCCCCTTCATAAGCCCATGGTCGACCATGACCAAGAGCAAATCGAAGCCAGAAGACAAAGGAAGACCAGTGATTAGGTCACAGGAGACTTGCTGGAAAGGATGGGTATACAAGGAGTGAATGGGGATGAGGGGAGGGACTGTAGGGTGCGTGTTAACTTTGTTTTGCTGACAGATGGCACAGCCAGCAACATATTGGTGGACGAATTGGGCAAGTCCTGGCCACCAATACTGGGTGGAGACAAGTTGATGTGTTTTCAGGAACCTGGGGTGGCCTGCCATTTCATGGTCATGGCACCCAGCCACCAATCATGGTGTAGAGTCCCATCCAAGGGAACATAGGTACAACCTTTAAAAGAGAGGAGGCTGTCGGAGTAGGACCAATCCTCAAGATTGGTGTGGAACAGGGAGATCTGAAGTTTTTTGCTGACCATGGCTTGGACAGCATTCAGGACAAGCAGGTCGGAGGCAGAGGAGGCCACAAGTTTTTTGTGGAGGGTGGTGTCAATGAGATTGATGAACATGGAGTCAGGGAGGGCAATGATGTCAGAATTGTCATTGTCTGAGTCGGAAATGAGGTCTGAGCTGCAGGAGAGGGCATCTGGACCAGCTAGGAGTTTGTCAGGGACATGGATGATTTTCAGATCGAAGTCTGTGAGGTTGAGAAGTCACTGGGCTTGGCGGCGGTTGAGTTCTTGTGCCTGACGGAAATAAGTCAGGTTCTTATGATCAGTGAAAACTTGGACAAGAAATGTGGAGCTGTGGAGATAGTGGTGCCACATTTTGAGGGTATAGAGAATTGCAAGAAGCTCCCAATCATGGAGATCGTAGTTCCATTCCACAGGAGAGAGTGATGCTAAGTCGTAGGAACAGGAATGCCAGTCTCCATTGGAGTTGGTTTGGAGGAGAATACCACCGGTGGCCCATTTGGAGGCGTTGGTGGCAATGGCAAACAGTTTGGAGAGATCAGGGAGCTGAAGGACAAGGCAGGACTGGAAAAGTTCCTTGAGATGATTGAAGAACTGCTGTTGGTCAGCGGTCCACATCCAAGGTTACTTTTTCTTGGTGAGGTTGATGAGGGGGTGAACAACTGTGGAGTAGTCAGGGATGAAGTGGCAATAGAAGTTGGTGATGCCCAAAAAGGAGCGAATGCCCTTGAGATTAGTGGGTACTGGCCATTTGGTGATATCGTTGAGTTTAACCGGATCCATGGCGAGTTGGCCCAGTTTCACAATCATACCTAAGTATTTTACCTCCTTGGTGTTGAATACACATTTTTTGAGTTTGAGATGAAGGTCGAGTTCCTCCATTTGTTGCAGAACACGTTTGGTGCATTCTTTGTGGATCTTCTGATCAGGGGAAAAGATCAGTAGGTCATCCATGTAGATGATAAGCCATCCTTCCGCAATCATATCACAGAAAGAGCCATTCATGAATCTCTGGAAGGTCACAGGTGAGTTAGTCATGCTGAAGAACATGACCGTGGGTTCGAAAAGACCCTTGTGGGTAATGAATGTGTCTTCCCATCGATCGCTGTCTTTGATTCGGATGTTGTTGTACCCCCAATGAACATTGAATTTGGTATATACCTGAGCCTCTTTGAGCTTGTCTATAAGGTCAGTGATCAAGGGCAGAGAATAGGTGTCCTGAACAGTATGTTCATTCAGGTACCAGTAGTCTTGGCAGGGTCAAAGTTTGCCATCCTTATTCTTGACGAAGAAGATGGGGGACGCTTGAGGGAAATTCAAAGGTTGGATCTTCCTGGCCTTGAGATTCTTGTTGAGGAAGTCCTCGGCAGCTTTCTTTTCATTGGGAGAGAGCAGGTAGATTTTCCAATCTTTGGAGTGAAGGAATCCTTTAGGTTGATGGCATGGTTGTAAGGGCATGAAGGTGGGAGTTCACCAGGGGTGACTTCAGAGAAGACTTTCAAGAAGGTGGTGCATTCAGGGAGTAGGATAACCTTTTTCTTGTTGGCGAGCTGTTTGATTGCAAGATCTGTGGTGGTGGTATAGGCTTTGATCCAAGAGGAGTTGATAACAATTCAGTGATCACCATGGATGTATCAGTCGCATGTGTAGGCGGAGACAGCAGTGTTGGTGAAATATTCTGCTCAGAGGTATTTGGGGTTTTCATGCTTGAGGAAGTCATAAAGGTTTTTGTCCCATTCATGGGTTAGCTGGTGGTGGCAGGAGGTAAGGGCAGATTTGTGATATTGGAGGCATGCAAGGAATGCATCACGAGTCTGGGAGTCTGTCATGTGTTTTTCTCCATATTCCATGATTTGGAAGAGAACTTTGTAAGTGACACTGTTGATGGAAATGAACAAGTTGGCTGTGTATCGGATAGTACCCTTCTTGTTCAGTGTTTCATCGACATTTCAGACTTGGATCGGTTTCTCAAGCTTGTGGCAAGGGATCCAATGTTTTGCATGAATTGCCAATCAAGGCAATTGATTGTTGCTCCAGAGTCAACTAGAGTGGTTGTTTCGACATTTTTGAGGATATGCAAGGGAACAATGAGCTGGACAGGGATACTTAGCGATCTATTGTTCTTTGATGATACATGTGTAGCTTTAGTTATAATGGAGAAGGATCATGTTGATCGATACTTCCTTTTCAAAAACCCCAGACATAGGAAACGGTCTTGGGAATGTCTTCATCATCATCACATTCCATCAAGTCTGGCAGAGCCATTTCTTCTTCGTCTTTTTTTGCTACCACTACATCACCACCTTTCGACTTCTTTTCTCTGGAAGGTGCAGGCGAGGTAGTGAATTTGGCCTTGCAATTGGCAGAAGTGTGGCCAGATTTCTGACATCTGAAACAGAGGCCTTTGCAGGCGCATTCGGAGCGGAGAGTGTCAGTGAGTTTCAGGGGGCAAGTGGAGATGACATCAATGTCCATAGCATTGGGGTCAACGACGTGAGGGAGATGGAAGGTTTTTGGGGTTGTGGTAGGTTTGGCATTACATGCCTTGATCTCTTGGGTCCGTTCCCACATAGTATGGAAGGTCATTGTCTTTTTGTACCAATCATCGATCTTGGTAGGAATGGTCTCCATCATCATAATGCAGGACATGACGGGAGCAGGGATACTGGCTGAGTAGTAGCCGATGAGGATGTTGGAGTCAGTGACTCTGGTGATGATGGCGTGGTTTTGGAATTGGGAGATATACAAGGAGAGGAAGGGTTTGTATGCTCTCTTCATGGCAGTTATGCAGGTGGTGGACATCCAAGCAATGGATTGTCTGATGACATTGTGGTGCTGGAATGCTTTGTTGATCTTGTCAACAAATTCGGGCCAGATACCCATGAATACAGTGCCGGTGGTGGAGTTAATGCCAGCAGCACGGAAGGTAGTTGCCCACTTACCTGGGCTGATCCCTTCATCATAAATGAGAGGATGAATGCGATTTTCTTCACCTTGGTGTTGTACACGTCAGCATTGGTCAAGAGGTAAAAGAGGCAGGAGTTGAACCATGCCTGATACTTGGCAAACGAACCATCATATTTGGAGGGGGAGTTAAGCTTGAGCTCAACAGGTTTTGTTGACAACATGGTGGTCAGGGACATCAAAGGTAGGGGTGGGGGGCAGGGAAGGGTTTCGTTTAAAGGACATCATAGGTGTTTGAAGAGGTGGAGCAGGGTCCTGGTCTTTGTTAGTGAAATCAAGGGGGATGATGGGAGGTGGACACTGTGTGATGGTCCAATGGGGATCTCGGTGGTAGTCGTGAGACAGAGTGGTTCAGGAGTATGGCTTACGTGGTAGTAGTTATGAAGAAGTAGCAGCTTAGTTCTTTTGTTACACTTGGTCCAGGTAGGAGTGAGCGTAGCCTTGGATAACCCCTAGTTGGCTAAGGGCAGACATGAGGAGTGTCAGGATGATGCCAATGGGGTGTTCAGTGATCAAGTGTCAAAGAATGAGTCCTGGGTGGAGGGTTGCTCAGCAATGAAATCAAAGAGTTCAGAAAGAGTCCAATTAATACAGAGGACAAGGCCACAATTGCAAAGATGAGAGTCGACGCATTGAGAGGATCAAGGACAAGGGACTAAGGATATATTTCCAAGGAGAACTAAGCTAAGAGACAAGTATGCAATGTGGGGGTTTATGTACCTGAGGGGAACGTGCACGGACCAAGCTATGTAATCAGGGTAAAGGGGGCATGCTTGGTAAGTGCCAAGAGAATAAGTAATGCCAAGCAAGGGAAGTATGACTTAATATAAGTCATGCATGACTAGGTGTGACTCATCATGAGTCAGGATTCGAAACAATGGTACAAGCAATGACAGCATGAGAAAAGTGAACCCAATGGGGTTATCATGGAGTGCTGGTCATTGTGAGACTAAAGAGATGAAAATGTATGATGGTAGTGTGAGAAAGGTGAACCCATAGATTACTGTGGAGTATCTACCATCATTGAGGATTAGACAAGTAAGAAAAAGTGCATAGATGATGACAAAGTGAAAGGAATTGTAACACAATTGAAGGCCAATCCAGTCAAGATAAATGCTCAAATAAGGAATCCAAACAAAGTGACATCAAGATGCATGATGCTGACATGGATGATATTGACCACATGGATATGGATATGGATATGGATGTGGATGCTTCAGATAATACAATGGATGTAGACTAGCCTTACTTGATATTATTTCTAGATATGCTAGAGGGTGGTGATACATCTTTAGGAAGACTGGAGTAAAATTGGGCAAAGCTCAAGCTTCAAGCACAGCCAGGCAAAATGTGTCAGATCCATAACTGCAATGCATATATAAAGTGCATCAAAATGAGTATAAAAATCATAACTTTGTATCAAAACCATAGCAGGAGTAGCACAAATATACTCAAATGTGGGCAGAAGTAGCAAAAGTATAAAATAGTGGATCAACATTATAGTCAAGAAGATAGCAAATAGTAAGTAAGTAGTAAAAGTAAAAAGTGTAACAGTAGTAGAGCAAACATATAACAATAGGGTAGTCAAGAGTATGTTGCAAGGTGTAAAAATGTATCAAAAACAGCGAATACATGTTGCAAAGACTCCTAATCTTGTATCAAGTCATAGCAATATCACAAGGATATTTGAGCATGTTCACTCATGCTATATGTGCTCCAGAACATCATCCAAGGTCTTTGGCATCTTTGGCATTTGATTCCATATAATGATGATGCCAGCATAAATAGAAGGAGGTTGTTTCTAGTGTTGTTCAACCCTCTGAGGAGGTTGATAATATTTCTGTGGATGGGGGAGTGTAGTGAAATGTAGCAAAATATACAAATAAGCACAGTAGAAGTGTATCTATAATGTAGAATATGTTTAGACAAGAGTGTGTAGCAAAGGTGTATAAAAATTGTAGTCAAAATCTTGTTTTGTGTCAGTCCACAGTCATGTCATATGGGTATCCTGCCATGTTCTTCTCTACTTTCTGGGCTCTTGGAAGCATTCCAAACACTTTCTGAGGTCTTTGGTATTTTATTTCCAACATTAATTCCAACATGCCTCCTATCCTTCTGACAAAGATCAATTTATCTAGCCTCAGAACCACTAGCCAGAAATAAGGGGGTGGATGTCCCTATTGTTTCCCAACCTTCCAGAGAGGATGGCAATATTTGCTAAGCTCCATAAAATTGATTTAGAAAATGGCACCACCCTTTTTTCCAGGCTCTGTTGGGAGATATCACATTTCTCTTCATGGGACCATGGAAAGTCTGTTCCAGCATTTTTCCTGGAGGTTATAGAACCCTCTGAATCCACTGAAAGCATTTGCAAGACCTACAGAAAATTGCTTTGGGGTGATCCAAGAAGTGTGCCAAAAACAATTTTGTTTGATTTGTTTCTCAGGAATGTGACCATAGATTTCCATGAGGAGGAGCTCAAATTGCTTGTGGAATGGGGCTCTATTTTATGGTATACTTTTTGAAAGACTTCCACAGTTTTAATTTTGAATCTTAATTCTAGAATGGCCCTATAAATGCAACAGTCTCCATCCCATCAGCTGCGACATCACACAAGGTCCTAACAAGATCACACATGCATCTTCACCAGCGCTAGTGCCAGCATCCACTAGCACAACTCTTGACCATGCCGAGCTTACACAACTAGCAACCCAAGAACCTGCTGTCACACTTTTTCCTGTCAATCAAGGTTTGAATACTCAGCAGTCACCTATGACAATTCCCTAGTCTGGACAAGGCTCAAGGTTGTGCATGATGGACATTGACTACATAGACAAAGGGGTTGCATTCATCTTCCATGGTCTGGAATGGACATCCATGATGATTATATTTCAAAGCCAATCAACTTTGACATGCACTTGCATGTACTATAGAGACCATCTTTGAGTGTCAGTAACCAGTGTAAATACATTGATTAAAACACCAGACAAAAAAGAAGGTAACAAGCCTCTTGAGTATTTGAGCTTCCTACACCTTGCTCTACTCACCCATGAAAGAAGGATGTGCAATTACATGTTCTAATCTTCCCATCCTCCATCATCAGGTAAGTCACAAAATTTGTGAAGGTGTAATTGTGACATGTTGAGATCTGAAAAAATCTCTCCAAGCTATTCTCCCACCCCATGCAACCAAGTCACTAGACAGCAGTAGTGAAAATGTGATGTATGTCTATGTCACCCCACCACACCTCAACATTCAACATTATGAGTGTCTACACAGTCACACTGGTGGAGTCAACATTCATAGTATTCCATATGGACTTTGCATACTATTATGCAGAGTTTACTTGCTATGAGTGAAATGAGGAGGCAAGAACAGACAGTGCAGATAGTTGGGACACAAGCAAGGATAATATTCTGTTCCCTATACTATTGCCTTAGTTATACTGTCCTACTGTATTGGTTGCTAATCTCATAGAATATTCATTTGGGATTGTATTCGGCACTCTTAGCCTTGTGTGGCTTGTATATTAAATAATAGGCAATGTCTCACAACACTTCCCCTCAAGTGGCACTTAGGCTGAGGCTGCAGACATGTTGTTGATGCTTTTCACAAGATAAGGTTTTAATTAGAGTGTCTGCCCACATCAAATCAGTGGGGCAATATTTGAGTTGAATATCATCATCTTGGATTTTATGCCTAAGAAAATGATTGATAATGTCAAAGTGTATAGACCTTTGGTGATATTGTAAATTGGTTGCAATAGCAATAGCCAATTGATTATTCCCATATAAGGTAGTCAGGTCATGTTGAGCATATCCAATCTCATGGAATAAGCTTCTTAACCATACCAGTTGTCATGTAGCATCAGCCATCAATGTATATGCAGCCTCAGCAGTAGAAAGGGCAATGGTAGTACACTGCTTGTGGGAACTCCATGTTATCACCCCTTGATTGAGCATGAACATGTGACCACTGATTGATAACTGGTCCTCATCCTTTGCAACGCTAGCATCTGCATATCCATATATGCAATTAGCCTTAGTGTCTCCTTATTTATATATGTAATTCCCAAATCTTTGGTCCCTTTTAGGTACTGTAGTATTCATTTTGCCACAGTCCAATGTGCCATTTCCAGGTTTGTGTTAAATGAGCACAATTTGCTCATTGCATATGCTATATTGGGATGTGTGCCTATAGCAGCATATATAAGTGATTCCATTAGTGGCATATAAGGCTCATTTATGGTAGTGGCTGTGGTGGCTGTGGACTCTAGTGGCTGTTGTAGTTTGTGTCCAACACCATACACTTTTTACTTTTTCTTCACTTTACCTTTGCTCATATCCTATGATTCCTGAGCACTGTTTATTGTTAGTTTCACTTTCCAAACTCATGTGACCAGTGCACGTGACCTCAGAAAATATCACCTGACCAGAGATCTAGTCCATGACATCATCAATGATGTCACACCTCATGGACAGCTTCTTTTCTCACATTCTTACTTCCTTTATTCTATGATTTTCCATAACGATCCAGGACATTCCATTTTCCCATGCCTGCCTTAAAGTCATCTCTATGTATATAAACCCTGGCTTTTCATTGTAATTTCCCCAGTTCTGTTCACTTGTATTCCTCCCTCTTCAGTAGGGACCTTGTACACGTGAATATCACTCCTCTTTTCTTACCTTGTCCTCTGTCAAGGGACTCTCAAATGCTGCATCTCATAACCATCATCATCCCAATCCCCACTACTACTATTGTCTTCACTGTCTCTCTCATCTTCAACACTTGCCATTGCTGTTTACTTGTATTCTATCAGCTCCTCGCTCATGTTGTCTAGGAACTCATTGTTAAGTTGTTCAAGGCCATTAACAGTGGCTTGAGTTTATTATTGGAGTCTAGTGAAGTGGTAACAGGATTGGCTGTCTATATCTCGAATCATTCAAGCATAGCCTCAATACAAGTATACTTGGTTTGCTTGATAGTAAGAGTTCCATTTGCCTGGTCACAGGTTATCTCAATACTGACCAGTTTGTTGGGCTCACCAAGATCAGTTATCTTGAACAGATTACTTAATTCCATTTTTATGTTATCCATCTGTTTCTTTTGTTTGGTGAACAGCAATAGGCCATCCATCCAAATAGTAATTATTTCAGTACCATTTGTTTTCCACATATAGATGCATGGGTCATTGTCTAATCATTTGAACCCTTGGTGCTGTAGTCTTTTATCGAGTTTGTGATTCCCTTCTTGTCCAAACTGCTTTAGTCCATATATAGTCTTTATTAGGCAACATAAGCAAGCATTTCTGTTGTCATAATCATTGGGTTGGCTCATGTATATCACCTCTTTTAGGTCATCATGTAAATAGATGCCTTTAACATCCATCTATTGGATCTCCCAGTCCTCTTGGACAACTAATGTGAGAATGGACTGGATGGTCTCAAGTCACACAATAGCTGCAAATGTCTCATTGTAATCCATGCTGGATACTTGTATGAATTCCTGGGCAACTAATTGAGCTTTGTATTTCAGTAGCTCTCCATTTTTATTGTATTTTCACATGAATACCCATTTATCGGTAACAGGCTTTCTATCTTCAGGTGCATCCACAACTTCTGTTGAGAATATTGAGTATGCTATTAAGTGTAACTCACTATTCTAATAAGCATGACTCGTTATTAGGATAAGTGTAACTCATTAACTTGATTCACTATACTAACTATAATGTGATGATTACCAAAAGTCTAAACCTAATGACTAAAATGTGACTCATATCTAGTCATATCTATTATTAGATGACATGCAAAATACAATATGTTGATACTCTCACATCATAGTACCCCTTTATTCTAGTGTTTTATGCTATTGGTAGAACACCATAGAACTTGTATCTTTAGGATAGGTTATGCATAGATGTAAATATCTTGTACAAGTATATAAGATGGCCTTACAGAACATCTTATCAATATCAAATTTATATCCACTCTTTCAATCTAACTGTTCTTCAAACATGATTCTGGGTGTAACAAACACTCACTTCATGCAACCCCTATTTTCTTTTCTTTTCTCTTATCTTCATCTTATCTTATCAGACAAGGTCTACACAATCACATCTCAAGACATGATGTAGACTTGTCATTCTTTTCATTTCAAGATCATGTGAACATGTCACATGACTTAACCCCATTCAGTATCACAGCCTTCATTTAATTTCCATGCTGTGCTCATCTTATGTTGGTACTTCCATTCTGATACTGTATCCATCACACACCTTTTTAATAACACAGCATACTGAAATGCCTCATGCACCAAAGCCTTTATCAAGACAGTGCCTTATCTTCTTATCTTGTATTTCATATATAGTCCATTACCCTAGATGACTCATGATGACTCACACCCTTAGCCTAGGGCATAGAGTTATGCCATATTAGTATAGATTAGATACAAATAGGTACAAACACCCATGTAGTATATAAACCCTTGAATCATTGCCAAAGAACTCCAGTCAAGTTCTCTTGGTTCTCCCCCAAAGAATCATTTGAGAATTTAAGAGCTCAACCTTTATCCCTCCCTCCTTCATTTTTTTGTCTCAGATCTTAGCTCGGATATGCTTCACACTATCAAAAGTCTTTGGTTGTTTCACTTGGCCACTATATCATTGCTCTATCACTCAAGTGAATATTCCCACTTGAGGTTCATTCCCCTATCCCTTTGTCATTCAGAGTACTTTGTATTCCAAAAAGTTCCCATGTTCCCATTTGGTGTAAGGTTTCAAGTTCAGTCTTAATGACCTTTTCCCATTCAGATCAATGAAATGACTCCTTCACCTCCTTAAATGTCTTAGGGTCTTTGTCTCCTAATGGAGTGTCTGAAAATGCCATATAGAATTGCTTGGCAAATATGGACTGCATAGTAGATGATGGTATTTCATCATTATCATTATCATCATCCTCAATGGATGCCAAATCAGGTAGATCTGAGGATGGCTGTGAACTATCATTCTCATGGACATCCAGCCTTTGTTTCTTTGCACATTATTCATCAATAGGTTCTTGATTTCACTTAACCAGTCGCTTAGCCAGTTGACCATTCTGAGTTTTATTGTCATCAGAATTTGGTTTGTTGCAATTGTCCTCTTGCTGCTCCCTCTCAAACCAGTATTCTGGCACTATGGAAAGATGCTGTGTCAGCAGGAACTGATAGTTACACAAGACCTTGACATTACATGTTTTGTGATCATAGTTGTTGATGGCCTTCATGCCATCCTCATAACACACAAAAATATGCTAGTGGGCTTTTGGTTGTAATTTAATGATGTGTCTTTCATTGAGGATCCACACCAGCACACCAAACTCTTGTAAGTAGAAGATATCAGGTTTGTCACCTATCCATTTTTGGTGTGGCATGACATTATTAAGTACACATGTGTAAGTGTGGTTATGAATGTAACAGACATGGGTCATATCCTTGGGCCAAAGTTTGAGAGGGAGATCATGTGCAAAAGCATGGTACATTTTAATTCAACAATAGTAAAATTGTACCATTCAGCAATGTCATTTTGTTCTAGTATGTAGGGGGCAGTGGTTCACATCTCTATCTCCTTTTCGAGACACCATTTGATTAGGTCATGGTTAACATATTTGTATCCATTGTCGACATGAATGACCTTTGGTAATGCATTCCTTGACACTCTACCCATGCTAGGTAGTATTTTACTTTATTTGAAGTTTCTGTTTTATTTGTCAAATACATTAGTTGTGTTCATCAAGTGACCTCATCAACAAACAAAAAAATATAATACTTATGCCATTTAAGTTCTATTACAGGAGCCAGGCCCCACAGATCCAAATGTGTGATCTCTCCTGGTTTGATGTCCCAGCGGCTTGCCTTTTTAGGCAATGATGGGTGGATAAGCTTCACCTTTGTGCACACATTGTTAACTGCCTTGAACACCTAATGACGAGAGCCTGGAACCACAGACATGAGGAATTGACAAAAAATATAAAAATGGCAATAACGAGTGTCTGCTATGAGGAAGATGGCAAAGATGATATGATCATTGAAAAGAGGGATGAGCACAGTGATGATGTGCAACATAGACAAGTCCCTTGACAGAGGACAAGGCTGGCGATCAAAAACAAAAAGTGGTATTCAAGATGAACAAGGTCCTTAAGGTAAGGAAGGAGTACAAATGAATAGAACTAAGAAAAAGATGACACAAAGGAGCAGTTTATATATCTAAGGGAACTATTGAAGGGCAGGTCAACTGAGTTCAAATTACCTTAGGGCAGGGTGAGAACATAGAAAGTGATGGAACATCATGGAACAAAGAAGTGCATACATGAGAAAAGAAGATGTCCATGAGATGTAACATCATAGGTGATGTCATGAGCTAGGCTTAGGTCATGTGACGTTTCCTGCAGTCATGTGCACTGATCACATGGCTTTGGAAGGGAACTAATGATAAAACGGTGCTCAGAGATCATAAGATATGAGCGAAGATAAAGTAAAAGAAAAATAAGAGAGCGTACAGAGTTGGACATGAACTACAACACACATTGCATGCAAAATCCTGTGTGCTATATGCAATAAAAAGTCTGTTGACTAGATTCTTACCATATAGGATTTATAGTCCAGTGATTGAGATATGCCCCAAGTAGTGGTGCCATTCCATTCAGATGTACACATTTGTCACCTTAATTGCTAAGTGTGCATTTTCAGCTCTATATTCAGTAGTGACATTCAAATAATAAATATTATGTCATTTCCCACTGAGTGCAATTAGTTCATGGAGTTCATTGTATATATGAATTGCTCCTCCTCCACAAGAGGAGCTACTGCCTGCACCATCAATCTGCCCAAGTGACAAAAAGTTGTCATGTGCTTCAAGACCATACAATGCCTCATTTAGAAGAATTGTGATTGGTCAATTGCTGATCTGGCTAGTGAGCATGACAGTGCCTTTACCACATGCAGTAATAGGTTTGTCTCCAAGCCCTTTTATGCTTTTTTTAGATAGGATTTGGTAGTTTATGAATGCATCAGGCTCTGCACATATGTAGGATGTTGCACCAAAGCTTGTGATCCATGGATAAGCTTAAAAGGTGGCCTCATTGGCCTCATTGTAGTTGGTGATTACATTTATATGTGTTATGAATGCCTTATCTAGGCTATTTGTATCATTGTCCACATTTTCTTTTTGGATTTGTACACATTTTCTTTCCTTTGGGTTGGACCACCTTTGGTCCCTACCTGGACCCTTGGAAACCTATTATTTTCCTCAATTAAAGGAGTTTCTCCAGCACTCCTTTTTTATGTACCCAAATTTGCCACAATTGGCATATTTGGATTTTTCCTTGTATCAGCAATCTTTTGTGGTGTGGTTTGTGTGCCCACAAATGGCACACTTTTGGGTCTTGTCTACATTTGGTGCATTCCTGGCTTTAGCTGAGAAGCCAAACTCATATTCTTCACCTTTCTTCTTCTGGCATTTATCTTCTTCAGTCTGCAACAAGACAAGTTCTTGCATTGTCATGATTTGTGCTTGAGGATTACCTAGAGTACCACCTTGATACCCTGGACACAAAGTAGTGAAGGCTTTCCAGCTGTGTGGGAGTGACACGACGAGTATGGACTTGAATTCCAAATCTTCAATCCGATGTCTGCTTAAGGTGAGGTGTTCACATAGCTGTTTCAGCTCATTTCAATGCATGGGAATATTGTCATCTTCAGTAGCTTCAGTACAGTAAAGTGCATGGTTGATGAATAAGATTGTTTGTTTACCACAAAGTTCATGGATGGTACATAAAGCTTCCCACATCTGGGCAGCAGTCATGCATTCTGAGACATGAACAACTTGCTCATCCTTGATTGCAGTGGTGATAAATTCTTGTATGATCAGATCTTTGGTAATCTAGTTGGCTGCGCCCACAGGATTTGGCAGCTAAGGTGTGACACCAGTTGTGATGTCATACACCTCTTTCCTTTTTAGGATGGTGCCAATATGGGTTTTCCATGCTAACCAGTTGCTGTTCTGGAGCTTCTCTATTTTAGGGGATGTCCCTAAACTGGTAGTTGGTGTGCAAGTTATACAGAAGCTGGGAGTGGAGCTGGTGAATTTGGTAGAGCTGGTGGAACAGGAATTGGAAGAACTGCTCCTGGTAGATTGGTTGAGTTTATTGGTGGTAAGTTAAGTGATGGCAAATGGATTGCCAGTGGTGGTCCTTCAAGTTGGTTGGCCATAACAGGAGACAAGTATCAATATAGCATGGAATGATTAGATTATGGCCATGCAAGGCTCATAACCTATTGCACAGAGTTTACTTGCTGTGAGTGAAATAAGGGGGCAAGAACAGATGGTGCAGATAGTCGGGACACAAGCAAGGATAATATTTCATACCCTATACTACTGCTTTAATTATACTGTCCTACTATATTGGTTGCTAATCCCATAGAATATTTGTTTGGGATTGTATTTGGCACTCTTGGCCTTGTGTGGCTTGTATATTAGATAATAGTCAAGGTCTCACAACACATACAATGAACAGCATAGACGGCAAAGAAGAATAAAGCACACTGTGGGATATAAAGATTTAACCTGAGTTACCCAACAGATGTCCCAACAACACATGACTAAGATCAGCAATGGACATTTTCCTCTTCACCATCTGGATTTCTTCACCCACTTTGTGTTGCTGAATAAAGACATGTCTGCTTGCATGTGATCACTATCCATAGATGTGAAAAGGGCAAATGTGTCAATGTTTTTTTCACATTTGTCTGGAACATAGGTATAAAGTTTAACAAAGTCAAGACAAATCAGGAGATGAGTGTGAATATGGGTACAGTTTCCAGTATCAGAGGGCCTATTTACCACCACCAAAGTTGATCAGGTGTGATGCTGGGTACTGCATCAGTCACCAAACCAAGCAGTGTACCCAACGGGATTCTATCCATAACAATTCAGTAAGTCTAGCGGCATGGTAAAAGATAATATAAGATTTGGACATATGCAACAAAGTAGAACACACTGTCCCTTGTAAGAAAGGTCATGTATTGGTCCAGTTTGAATGATTTGTCCCATCACTCTATACATTTGAAGTGGTTGCTTGGCAATTGGACACAAACCAGCAGAAACATCAATCCACCAAAAAAGGCCTGGACAATGTCCAGAATTATACTCATCCATGTTCCAAATTGACTATTCTTTTATGATGTCTGATGTGTACAAACATTTGTATTGCAGTTTACACCCTGTAGTTATGCTGGAACATCAAATCAAGAAACTTAAGATTTAAACACATAGGGAAGAGGGGAACAGTGATGTTACAACTTGAATATGGGTGCATGGAAATGAACAAATCAGAACATGACACCCCCTTACCTGAAATAGGTGCATCTAGGAGAGTGTAGGGTCCAATTTCTACTGCTGTGGCATAAGGACAATCAACTTGTCAATGGAACAAGCCCTATTGCACTGCTGAACTTGGCCCTAAGATATTTTGCACGTGGATGAAGCTGTTAAACCAGTAAGCACACTATGTGATTACTCTCAATAAACAACGATACTATGGAATCCATTTTTGTCAGCCCAACATTGTTCAAGGTGGTGGTCGATTGGATGAATACTGCTATCCTACACATGGATGACATCATGTCATACCACCCTGTCACAATTACTTACTCTTTGCAGGTCTCCTTTGCTCAGGATTTGATACCTTTCTCACCATGCTTGCTAGGAATCAGGTAAATGCATGCTGAGGTTACAAGAGTCTTGTATTTTGTAATGATTGTCAGAAACTTGACACACTTCAATTTTGTCTCAGATGTACCAATTTGAAAGGTTGGTGTTGAATCCATCTTAAGATTTGATAAAGAATGTTTCCAACATGGTAGGACCCCAAGCTAGCACAGAGAGTGTAGTTGTGAAGAAAATGAGTTGGTCACAACAAGTACCCTGCTTGCCATTGACAGGGAATGAACTACACCACAGCATGAGTGAACTCAAGTAAATGGACAAGAGAGAAAATGTTACCTCAAGCATATAGCATGTAGTCCCACTGGCAAAAGTTTAGGAACCACAATGATGGTTTATACAAATTTTTGTTAGAGGTGTGTTGCGCACTCTGCGCATTTAGAGTTATGCGCCACATTGTGGCGCATATTTGTTGTTGTATCCTAGTAGAGTATATAGTCGGAGTTCCACAGTCAGCGCTTCTTTAGTTCTGACTGTGGACTCCAGGTATGTGTACTTCGCACTATGCCCAATATCTAGTTCTGACTGTGGACTCCAGCTGCTCGAATCAGCTGTTTAACA
>JBBPLZ010000055.1:0-30352 GCA_038090055.1 Hemileccinum hortonii | reverse complement strand
AAGACAGTGAGGACAACTTGATCCTCAAATAGTGGGATGAGATGGTGATGATATGAAGCATAAGAAGGGCTCCTTTACAGAGGGCTAGACTGGCATGAGGAAAGAGGAGTGATATTGCATATGTGCAGGGCCCATAAGGTGGGGGAAAGAACAAAATGAATAGGACTAAGGAAACAAATGACATAGGGATACAGTTTATATATGTAGGGGAAGAGGCTTTAGGGCAAGTCATCTAGGTCTGAAATACCTTAGGGCAAAATGGAAACATAGAACATGAAAGATTGTCATGGAAAAAAAAAAAAGTAAGTGTGAGATAAGAAACTGTCCATGAGGTGTGATATCATTGATGATGTCATGGTCTAGGCCTATGGTCAGGTGATAGTTCCCATGGTCACACACACTGGTCACATGACCTTGAAAAGAGAAGACTAAGGTAAATAGTGCTCAGGGATTCAAAGAATGTGAGTGAAGATAAGGTAGAAAAAAAGTGAAAAGCATACATTGTGGATACAACAAGTCATATTATCAGAAAACCTCCTTCAAAATTGACTGTTCCTTATATCAATCAATCACTTAAATTCTCCCTTGCCTTTTCCATGTTTATTTCTTTCATCTAATTCAATGTGATTGATTTTGGTTTTATTTAACCATATGACTTGTTTCAAATCCTCTATAGTCCAATGTTGATGGCTCTTTACAGAGTCCATTTTAACATTTTTATGGGCAAAGATAAAATATGGGTATTTTTTATTTATTACAGTCTTTATGCCCAGGATTTGAAGTGTCATGGGCAAATCAATCCTGCTACATGCCATGACCTGCAGTGAGCCCATGCAAAAGCCATAAGCTGTGAATATGGTGGTGGTATTCACACAACAGTGTTCAGCAATCTATAAATTTGGCAGTTTATGATCTTTTAATATCATGTAGACAAATGTAATCACTGCTGGGTTCATTACTGCCACTGATTAATCAGTGCTTAGTGCTCACTGGCAGCCTTGTCCCCCACTATCCCATGACAGCTAATCCAAATCAATGATGGTATCAAACACACTTTTATGATCATCCAGACCTTTAGCAAAGTTTACCTGCTACTTATGCTAATGTAAAGGAGAAACAAGCCAAAGTGGCATGCAAGCTTTGTTTGATTCAAGGATTATTGGCAAGCTTGAACAAGATAAAGCTGAGCTAAAAATGGATAGTGTATTCAGCTTCAAAGCAAAGCAGATATTGTGAGCTGGGGTATATTTGACATCTATTTGAATGGTAAATACAGTGACCTCAAAAACTGTTCCAATGTTTGATAGTTTTGTAGTGTACATGGAATAGCACTTGAAGGTGTGGGAATGTCACTTAGAGGTAGCAGGGGTGCTATCCATTTTAACACTGGAACATCATTGGACATGGTGAACTTATCTCTTGACCTGCACCAAAGTCAAACTGCCCTGCATCTAATAATTTTGCAAACTGCAACCAAGAGGCACCATTGCTTGAGTTTTGTGAAGTTCTCATTCATTTGCTCCTGCCTAGCGAAGAAATAATTATTCATGTGCTCAAGTTGGATGAAATGCAACTTGACTTACTCAAGGGACAACTCAGTCTGTCTCTGTGGATGCAACCTCAGCCAAGCATAGCTGACAGAAATCATTCTCAATGATCAGGTCCGAGATGAGTTCAACAAGAGTAATGAGCCATTGAATAGCACACCCCTCCCTTACCAAGGAAATGATTTCAATATGGGATAACTTGAATGCAGCATGAGTTATAAGTTGAGAAAGGTCATTTACAACTTCTTAATAATTTTGCTGAGCAACTGCAAGTTCTCAAGTTCAAGTGCAACAATATGTCTTTTTAGTGTTATCTTAGCCTGTGTATTAGCATCAGAGGAGGTTTTGGACTCATACTCAGTATGCAATGGGTTGAACACCATGCTGTATAGTGTTCCAGGAACTTGGAATTCAGCCAAATTCACCCATGCCAGTGCTAATTCATGCTGGCTGGCCTTCAGCTCATATTCACCCTCGTAGATCCACATTAATTCACCACTCAATTCTATATTAATTAACCTAGTGAATATGAGCAAATTCACTGAAATCCATTGTCAATTTGACTTAATTTTGCCCTATTCCCAAGAATCCAAGTCTATGCTGGCTGGTGGTGGCTTTGCAGCACTACTAGAACCACTTGTGAGGTTGATGTGCTGGCAGTTTCAGCATAAGTCTGGAACATATCAGTGTCACTGAGAATGTTGTGTAAGTAAGATGAGTTCAAGTCAATGTCATCATGACCACCCAGCATGAATGTATGGCAATGACACTCCACACCCAGGCCAACAGCGGCAGGATCAAGCTGGCATAGCTCATCCAACCAATCATCCACATCATCAATTTCAGCATCTACTACAGTATATGCTGTGGTACAGCTTTGCCTGCATATGTCCCACTATCCAGCTCACTGTTTGAACACTCCAAACATATCTTTTGTTATAGTTCATGTCCACATCTTACGCTTTTCACTTTTTCTTTACTTTACACTTCGCTCATATTTTACGATCCCTGAGCACCGTTTTACCCCTAATCCCTTTCCAAAGTCACGTGACCAGTGCACGTGATTGCAGGAAACATCACCTGACCTAGGGCCTAGACCATGACATCACTATGATGTCACACCTCATGGACAGCTTCTCTCTCTCATGCTTATGCTTCTTTCCTTCTCCCATGTTCCATGACCTTCCATCATGTTCTATCTCCCACGCCTGCCCTGAAGTTGCCAGTATCTACATAAACCCTACTTTAGTCTCCATAATTTCCTCAGTCCTGTTCATTTGTACTCCTCCCTTCCTCATAGGAACCTTGTCCATCTGAATACCACTCTTCTTTCCTCATCGCCAGCCTCGTCCTCTGCCAAGGGACTCGTATGCTTCACCTCATAATGGTTATCCTTCCTATTCCAACCACTTGTATTGTCTTTGCCGTTTTCCTCGTCTTCAACACTTGCCACCGTCGATTACTCGTGTTCTACCAGCTCCTCCAGCCTGTGTATTAGGCTATCGTCGCTTTTAGGTTCAAGGCCGACAACATCTTTGGGCAGCACAGCAAGCAAGAGGTAGGGACTTGTCAACAACTTGAGAATTGATCCAGGCTTGTTTTCCTAATGTCAATTCAACTTTCCACTACTTTAATATTGGCTTGTGCTCGATATTTTCATTCTATTATAGTAGAATTAGCATAGTACCAATAAGTAGGAAGCTACTTCTGCACAATGCCATTGTCTAATCTTGATGTGATTTTATAGCATTTCAAATCCTGTCTGTTCCATCATACACTATTGAGCCACATTATTACTGACGTTGTTCATTTGTCCATCATTTAAATAGAAACAGCTGCAAATATTTTCACATCCAGTACCTATGACAAAGTCAGAAAGTCAAACATGCCTAGAATATTCCCAAATTCAGCCTTTTATACCTGCTTCCACCATAAATACCAGGTTTAGCACCCTTTCCATATCTCTTTAGCTGTGAGCAAAATTTTCCCTTCAAAGCACAGCCACCCCCATGCCACCCACCTTGTCACCTGATGCTAAAAGGTCACTTTGGTCGTTGTTGCACAGAGTTCAAAATTATTGGTCTCTAGGTCCTGATTGGTCAATATAGGTCAACCAATCAACCTGTTTGCATGGCAGTGCTCTCCAAACTCTGATGTGATTTAATCCATATGATTGCGATTGTTTAAGTAAGCCACAGCAATGCATTCCAAACATGTTTGCATCATATAATCAGCAGTTTGGTGTGTTTTCACATCAAGAATTTGGATGAGGACAGTTTTGACCTTATAAAAAGTACACAAACAGATATTGAAATGTCTGATAATAGAGGTGGAAGCAAGGTCAACAATGTGTCTGATTGCTGTGAAAGGACTGCAATGATGGGTCCTTTCACCTCATTGACAGTTTGTTGCATCATTCAATACCTGTTCTCTCAACTGAATGATTCATGCCTTAAGTCTATACAGTACCTGCTTATCATCATTTCTTCTACCACTGTCAAGACCTGCAGTTCAGGTGGAAGTTGGAACCTCACCAAGAACAATGTGATTCACAAGTTCCAATGGTGGTATACAACCCTGACACAAGTAACTTTCACAATTGTACACATCTGGGATATAAACCTCAAGTTTTCATCAAACAACCTGTTCTCTAAATCCAATAGAACTTCCAGAATTTGCCATCTATTCTGAATGCTGAAGACAGAGCCCTACCCAGATACCAATCATATCTGAGATCTTCATTAATTCCATCTCAGCATAGTGAGATCCTTTCTGTCCTTTGAGACATGAAAGTACTGCCATCCAGCAATTGCCCATGTTGATACTCTTCCCTCCTGGTATTAATGGATCATCTTCCATGAAGTACCATGAGTTTGCATTTATCCACAATTTCATTTTGATCCACCATTCTTTGAACTTCCCTCGAGATCCATCATTGTCTCCAAAGTTTGTGAATATTTCAGTTGCAGATGATCCTCTGGACATCCTTTTGTATGTGGTTCCTCCGCCTTCTTGTGCCCAAGTCATGTGACCAAGCATATCTCTTGTCTATTGGGACAAGTTCAAATGTGGTAAGTTCCCAAGCATACAAAAGTTGACAATGCTGATGATGATGTAGTGTTTGAAAACTTATGCAATGCATTCTTCCTCACTTCTGAAGTAATGACCTGCAACCAGTTATTGTCAAACAACATAGATTCTTCATTGTCATGCAACATACACTAACAAATCTGCACAGCATTTTTTGTTTTCTCAGTTATCTGTATGTAACAAAGTTGCAAAATGTTTCAAACAGCCTCCTAGTAAGTCAATGGAAAGAATAACAGCTCTGATATGGCATCTCAAATCTTGCAAACAATTGCAACACAGCAATCCATTGAATCTTTGGAACTGTGCTTTGCAACACTGCACCCTGAAACTCAATCTGTGGTCTCAAATGGCCAAATTGTATCTTCTTTAGCAAGCCAACTTTGAAAGTCAGAACACTTAATATGATGCTTGAATGGAAAAAAAAAACCAATCTTGTGGTGCCTGTGGTTTTTTCTAAAATGTCTACATAGAAAAAAATTAATACACTGCTAATATAGTGGCCCAACTGCAATTTGAGCCTCTGTGTCCTATGATTACATAAGTGAGGTTTTGTTCATGGCAGTGCAACAATATTTCCAAAGGACTTCCCAAGTCATCATGAATTCTACAACCCAAAAATGACAAACTGCATTGACCAACTTGTAATCCCCCCCAAAATCAGCTGGGAGTGTGGCAAGAAGCACATGTCTCACTGCTACTGGCCTGCAGTGAGCCAAGTTTTCAGTTTTGAGATTCTTTTCAAATTCGTCCTTGCATGCAGAGTACATGTGGTCAGACCATGGATAGCAAGAGATATCGAAAATGCCCAATGGTGTGAGGTTGACCTCATGCTCAAGTCATTCATCTTGGACTGCATGCTTGACATGGACTCAATGACAGAGCAGGCAAATTCTCTCTTTCAAACATGTCTTGACTCCATTCTCTTTATTTGTGAAAGTGTTGATGTTAGATCCCATCTAGAAGCCTAGTAGGGGTTGTACATCTCCATAGATTGATGGTATTTTGGGCAACTTTTGTAGTTCCCAAGCCACCACTGAGACAGCCCTATATCCACACTTTGTACATGCTATGAATACCGCACTCTTCCAGCTCCAAGGTCTGGGGGTGAAACCAATGGCCTTCAAAAATCTTCCAATTGCCTTTTTTTCAAGTCTATGGCAAGGAGATCAGGCAATCCCACCAGGGTGCAAGTTCTGTTCACAAATCCAACATTGTCCTTGTCTCCACTGGTAGCATCCAAGGTGTTGGGAAAGACAATGTTCTTGAAGCTGTCACTAAAATACAAAGAAGGCTTTCTTCTGACGACAGATCCTTACCGTCATTGAATTAAAAACCCACTGGAAGTTGAACCCACCACCCTCGAAATACACCAATGATGGTAACATCCACCCCATCTCATCTTGCAAGTATCTCTTCCCAAAACCTTTTGATAAAGAATCAGTGATGGAGGCTCCCTTACAGCAGGAACTTGAATGTAAGAATCCAGACCATTTCCATCCCATGTGATCAATATTCAAGGTTCTGCAGTTCCAATTTACAATGGCAGAAACAAGGAAGCTGGTCCTGGTATTTTTGAAAACACTGCCTAGCAAAAGTGGAGAGAGATGAAAGTCAGCCTGAGTCCCAACTGACAGCTAGGGAATTACCCAACAAAGGTTTTGGATCCAGTTCCAAGTGATGGAGAGTTGAACCTAGAAAGGCTAATTTCAACAAAATAATGTCCACCGCCCACATTGGAATATATGGAGCTGAGATGTTCACATCCCATGTTGGTTGGCAGCATGTCATCTGTCCTACCATCATTGGTTTGTGATTGATTATTTCCTGGTATGTTTGTTAACCTGGGTTTTCACAGCAGATCTCCTCTATATATGATGCTATGATCATCAAGGTACAATCCAGTGTTCCACACTGAACTTCACTAAAGGACACATCATGAAAGAGCATGTACCTAGTGGGGACGATGCCCGCAAAGGCCATGCTCCAGTATCCAATGATGTCTGCCAGGACTGGATGTAAGAGAAAACAGATAGAGCAGGTATGGCTGCTTACTGAGAATTTTGACAAATGTTGTGTAAATCCTAGTGGCACCTATAGTGGCATGAAGAATCAAGTTGAAATGTCAGTTTGATTTGTGGACTTGGACTATTCAATACAAAAAAACACATGTACATGGCTTCAGACACAAAGTGTTATGGGACTAAACTCTTCAACAATGAACTCCAGTCCTTAAACAAAGAAGAGGAGTTGATAATGAACAATGATGCAACCATGATGAGTGTCGACAAAGGTGGAGACAATGAGGATGACTTAATCTTCAAATAGAGGGACAAGAATGGTGATGAGGTGTAGCATAAGAAAGGCCCCTTGACAGAGGGTTAAACTGGTGAGAGTAAGAAGAGTAATATTCGCGATGGACATGGCCCCTAAGGTAGGAGAGAGTACAAATGAATAGGACTAAGGAATATACAATGAGGAGAGATAGGTTACATATGTAGGATGAGATATTTAGCACAGGTCATCTGAGTTTGAATTATCTTAGGGCAGGGTAGGAGAATGGAATGCAGTAGAATGTGATGGAAAGTCATAGAATAAAAGAAGCATAAGCATGAGAGAAGAAGTTGTTCATGAGGTGTGATATCATCAGTAATGTGATGGTCTGGGCATATGATCAGGTGACATTTCCTGCAATCACATGCACTGGTCATGTTACTTTGGAAAGTGGAACTAAGATAAACAATGCTCAGAGATCCAAAGGATGTAAGTAAAGGTAAGGTAAAAAAAAGTTAAAATGCATACAACAATGGATTTGAACTACAATATAAAGACATGCATTCAATGCAGCACAAGGGAGAACCAATGGGTGATAGACATGAGAGTTATGCTAAATGTGTACATGGTTGGTGTATACATGCTTGCTATATAGTCAGTGTGACGAGCACTGTAAGGAACTTGCCAAAACCACCAAGAGGAGTTAGGATACCATATGTCAACCCTCTGAGAGCTGAGCCATCTTGAAAGTTTTCATTCCACATGGGGACATTAGGAGCTGCAGCTGCAAAGGCAGTGCCAAGAGCATGACAAATGATTTTTTATCAAGATAAGTTGCAAGGACATATACATATTGAAAGAACTTGCATTTGGTATTATAAAACTGAGGTATGTTTGCCAGGATTGGATAAGATGCATGCCCCCAGTTGAATTGTACATATACCATGAAAAGAATACTAGAGTCACTGGTAACAATTTGGCTGAGAGCTTGCAAGGCTTTGGTTCACATAAACACAGGCAGCATGTCAAGGACCATCAGCACCACATTTAGTATGGGTCCAAAAAAGCTCCTGAGATTTGAACTGTGCTGATCTGAGTCTCCTCTGCAAGTAGGTAAATATGAGCTGTTTTTCCTGAGATCTAACAAATAGGAAAACATGGAGACAGGCCATGTTGATATATACTCACCCTACCTCATAAACATCATTGGCGCGGTTAGTCCACACTTCAGACAAGGTGTTCTGATGTTTCACAGAGAGTGAGTGTTGATGATTTTTGTGCAAGTTCAGTTTGATCCTGGAATGACATACTAGCACACAATACTTGTAACGCATTTGCCATTTCATAACCCCACAGTGCAGAAGTAAGTTCACGTGCACTCTAACCTCAGAAGAATAATGCAGCTATGAATACCACTGAAGTTTACAATGTACCTCATAGGCTTGATCATCAAACAAACATTTTAACAAGTGGAAAGAGATGGTTTCATGACAAGTTAGGAGTGTCTCAAAATCCTGCATGTTCTCTATTGGAAGAATTGGGGCAAAATGACTGTGAGATCCATTCTTTCAGGTGAGATGCATAATCTATACCTCATCAAATGGGCTGAGTGGATGCTTGCCACTTCATTGTTGAACCTTGATGGTGCTTGATTGTAACCAAGCAGCAACAACTTTTAAATTATCTAAAGCTATCGCCTTTGCAGTGTTACTGTCTATCTGAACACTTGTCTTGACATCATCTAGTGAGGCTACCTGGGCAAGAAAGCACTCTCAATCACATGACAGATGATGCTCAATCAATCATCCCATGAATTTGCAGATCACACTCAAAATCAAACTTGCTGCTGACAATTCTGACCAATACAAGATAACCAAAAGGTCAGAATCAGATTATCAAGGATGATCTGATACTCAGCCTCATTTGAGTTATTTGTCAGCTTCCCTTTCCTTGACCTAGATATGGGGGTGAAGGTGTGCATGCAAGTATAGGCATGGGAACCTACCTCTAAGTCAAAAAAAATAATGATTGTCTTTGCTGTATTGGTAGCTGAGTTGAAGCCCAATATATATGGTTGTATTGACTGATATTGTGAGCATAAACAAATGTGGAATACCTCATTGTACACACCTCCACATCTTATTTATTAAAAATGCCCCTTTTAGTTTTTTTAGTTGTGTTGTCTTGGTTTCACAGTGCACAGTTCTGATGAGTTTTGGAAATCTTCTGTGCAGCCATGTGGACATTGTCTGCTGATGTCTGTACAAGTTGAAGAAAGAGAGCAGACACTGTACATATTGAATGGCCATTGCATAGACTGCAGTGATGTTGTCAATAAACTTGAGAAAACAAACAAACTGGAATTGTCTAGCTGTCTTGTGGCTCTCAAAAAGTTTCATGAGAGATGACAAAATTTCTTCAATGATCCACAACCTTTGGTTTGTGTGGTTTGCAAATACCTTGAAGGCCCATTAGCATAGCCAAACCCCAATATTGGCAAGATACACACACTTTGGATGATTGGAGGGGCATTGAGGTGAACACCTTTATGATGCTATTTCCCAATGTACTCAACACAACATTCTCCCCTTTACCCTCTCAGTCACTCTCTGCAGATTTGACAACAAAGAATGCCCTATAACAATATAAACTGCTTGAATGATAATGCCATCTGCAGAAAAAAGGGAGTTAATGTGAAAAGGGCAGCAGTGAGGGCTTGAAAAAGCTTGGTCAGTAGATTTTATAGCTCTCCATAGCTATAATGCATGTAACAAAGTAGGCAGTTGAGTTGAGGGAATGCTGCTCTACTGACTATTGTGCCCTCTACAAACAGATAGACTACCATCATGATAGTGAGCTGATTCTTAACAGTGCTAAGACAAGTTGTAATCAACTCTTCAGAGTAAAGCTGCAGTGCAACTGAGTGAATCAGCCAAAGTGGGAGGAAAAGATCATTAATCTGTTTTATAAGGCTCTCACCACTCAAAAGTGCCATACAACACTCCACAACGAGGATGCTGTCATGAGAAACTTTCAATTGGATAGCCAACTCATGTACATTGGAGTCTGTAAGTTGTTGTGAATGCAAATCATGTACTGTGGGATTGTGTTCCTCCTATATGTCTATATCATCCACAGGTGCTTTTTGGGCCTTTTTGATCTGTTGAGAGATAAGGATATTGATGGAAGGTGGGTTGAGGAGTGTAGTGGATCTAAATCTTCCACTGCCTTGATTAAGCACTTTAGAAATTTCATTAGTCTTGACAAAATTGGTGTTCTGATATTCCCAAGTGTGTCTCATATCTTTGACCCAGAGCTAGCAATGGTGACACCCTCACACCTTGTACATCTTGATCTCTTAAAGGGAACAGCAAGTTGACTAATGTATTTCATCAATTTCCTTATGATGCTTGGTTGGAGATGTGGATGATTGTAGTGAACTGTAAGGGAAGGGGGGAATTCTTTGAGGAGGTCAGTGAGTTTGATGTTGACTGCAAGAGAATCCTTGGCCTTAAGTATATCTTCAATCAAGGTGTTGAGCTTCCTGAGGGAGGCTGTGATATAGAGGAAGTCAATGACACTGAATTGAATATCTATGATTTGTGATACCTTGTTGATCCCTGTTACTGATGTGCTAAGCAAAGAACTTTATATTTGCATGAGGATCATGTTCACCATCTTCGTCATCTGAATCACTGGGAGAAATGAGATCACCAGAGTGTCTTGATGACTTTATTGAGGGCATTTTTCATGTGGAGGTAGGAACATTGACATATGCCAACATCTGATGGGATGATTTCAATGACCATGGCATTTCACTTGTGGATATCTTGGGAGAGGGGATGTTGACAGCATGTATGCACTTTTGGGAAGGTGTGACAAGCTCATCCATCAATTTACACTTTCTGCGGGTTACCAAAGTTTGGGGAGAGAGGAGAGGGGGTGATTTTGGAGGGGGTGGCGGATCTACTATTGCAGGTGATTGCTGAG
Organism: Hemileccinum hortonii; assembly: GCA_038090055.1. NCBI lineage: Eukaryota > Fungi > Basidiomycota > Agaricomycetes > Boletales > Boletaceae > Hemileccinum > Hemileccinum hortonii. The sequence continues at coordinate 19,454 of JBBPLZ010000055.1, read as the reverse complement.
GGGTGCTTGTAGGCTGTGCAGGCTTTGAGCCAAGAGCTAGGCAGAACAGGTGAGGAAATCCTTGAAAAAAAGGCCTGATTCCTTGGCTTATAGACATACAGCTGTGGTTTAGCTTGGCTAGGATGGCTGAGAGCAAAGGTGAGGAAAGAGTAGCAGCAGCAGATACCAGGTGGGAGTGGTGTGGGATATGCCAATGTTGGATTGAACCACTTCACACCATCAATGTACTCACTTACTTGAATGAGACACTGATGCAAATCTATGATGTTGCAAGCTGAGCATTTCCAGTTGACATGTATGAGGACATGGTCAAACTGAGGGTACATGGTAAAGGAGTCAAAATCTTCAGGTGCAACATCTTTCTTCCTACTTATTCAAATGTCTTCGATATCAAATCACACATTCCAAATCACCAGATTTTGAATGAAGATTGGATTTGGCATTTCATGAAAAATGCAAATGTGGAGAGGAATTGCAACTGAACTCTAGAGGAGCACAACTGTTTTTACAGTATGGACATGATTTTGTGGAACAATTCCTTTGATCTTCATCACCATTTCTTATTTATACTTAACTCTGTTCAACAAGAACAATACTATAGAATATGATCATTGTTGAGCCTGGTAGTCCCAGGTTCAACTGATGAGCAGCTTATCTATGACATCCTTGCAGGATGCTTGGCAGAAGCTAACAAAAAGTGAACAAGAGCTGGTGCATCAAAAGGAAAATGCAAAGATAGGCTTTGTGACTCTACTTAGTTCCTTTTCTTCCTATTTTTTTTTTCTCATTCTATTCTTCTTACTTGGATAGTAAAAACAAAACATGAAACTGTATATCAATAGGACTTGGCTAAAAAGGATTGAAACAAATTGTTTCTAGACTTAAATGCCTATGCTGATAGCATAGAGAAAATTGTACTGCCATACATCTCTTACAATTATGAGTATATTCTCATCGCACAGGATCATACTATGCCAAATCCACACTACTTTCCCACATTTCATTTCAATTGTTTCATTTCACTTATTTTGGATCCTGTACAATACAAACCATTATTATCAGATGACAAGATTTTTACCTCTATTGGAAGATCAAACTGAAGAGATCTCAGAATTCATCAAAATCACAATGGAGATTTCAGCTATGGAAATGGAATGAACATATCAATCAGTAACACACAACTGGATATGGATATGTTCCTCCTTTTTCTTTTATCTCATCTGTATAACAATCTTATCATTAATGAAGGTTTTTCTGATCTAGCATTTTTATCTAAATGGCTGGAATTGTTTTCCAAATCTCCCCAGATTTCAAAACCAACAACACCATACTCAAATGGATCCCTGTTCTCACAGGTCCAATGAACTATTCCATCTGGAGTGTTTGTGTCTAATCTGCCCTGGAATTTATATCCATCTGGGGCTTCATTGATGGATCCATCCTCCATAGTGTGACTCTTGCAGCTGATCACAACAATTGTATCACCATCAATGAATCCCTTCTTCACAACATTTCCTACAATCTACACCACTAATATTATCACTCAGGCTGGCAAAGCAAATCCTTCAATTGCCAAAGCTATCTGGGACAAGATAGTCCTTCTCTTTAGAACTACTGGTCTTTCTGGCCAGTTCCTCCTTTTTTACTAAGCACTTGGATGCTTAATTCATCCCCACCAAGCTCGACAAGATATAGATGAAATCAGTTGTTTATTTACCATGATGATTGCAGCTGGTCTTCATTTCAGTAAATTTTTATATGCAATGTTCTTGCTCTTTTGTCTTTCTGAATCATTTTTCTCTTTCATGTCTATGGTTACTCAAAATAATGGAGCAGGCGCATTTTACTATTGATGCCATGACCTGAAAGATCTTATTAGAGGTCCAGCTTATTGGGACTAGACAACCATTGTGCTCCTGCACCTCAATTGCAGAGAATGAACCTATAGGTCAAATTAACTGCACTAATGTGATTCAATGTGGAGCTCCTAAAACTAATCAATAGAAATGTCCGCAGGGATCTTCTGTTCCTTATCAAAACTTCCAATCAAATTAACCTTTTCAAAGTCATGGTGGCTTCCATTTCAACTTTGGAAAAAGACCTGTTCCTCCTGTTAACCAGGATAAGGATTACAAATGTAATGCTTTCCAACAGTGTCAACAGAAAAAAGGAAGTGGAAAATGCAAAGGTATAGGAAAGGCTCTTTAATTTTTTTCCAACCTTTTCAAATTAAGCTGTGTTCATAAAGTTATCATGGATTTGGATGGTGAAATACTATACAAAGCACCTCCCAAGACTCCTACTCAAGAAGGTTTGCATGCTGCTTGGATCTTCTATGATAATGGAGTGGTTTTAGAAGACCCTCAATGTTTTTCGCAGATTATTCAAGGAATGAACTTTGATACATGGAAAGAAGGAAATACCACGGATACAGGTATGGATGTTGTAGAACCATCTAAATCCTTTCAAGCCCACTCCATCTAATGTCACAACAGAAGGAGCTGGACCATCTAAATGACAAGACCCTGAACCACTTAAATCTAAGCAAGACAAGAAAGGAAAGAAAAAGATAATGTTTTCACTTGGAGGTTTAATATTGGATAACAACCATTTTTCTTTGATTGATTGTGTTTTACCTGATCCACCTGATTCTTTACTAATACTCCTGAATTCCATGTTTCTGCTTACCTTATCTATGGCAAAGATTCTCATATACCAGATAGTAGAACAGACAATGGACTTGTACCAGTTTACTGAGATTATTACTCACATCAGGAACATTTACCCGACAATAGAGGAGAAGAAAATCTAGATATCTTCTATGATGAAGAGAGCAATGCATTCCTTATCTATTATATCAAAGCCTTTGTGCTTCAGGGTGATTCAACTAAATCTGAGTTTAGCAAAACTCATTGGATGATTGACAGCAGATGCACTGATCATCTATCACCATTTCTCAATGACTTTGTTCATCTTGATAATCGGATTGGATCAGCATCTGTTGTGAACAAAAACAAAGTTTCCATGCAAAGACCAGATACTATCCTGGTACAGCAAATCAACAGTGGCTTCAGTGCTCCACCAATAAAACTGGAAAATATGTGGTACACTCCTAATACATCACATAGACTATTATCAGTTCCATCTTTAACAAACCGTGGCTTTCACTGTGAGATTAACAAATCTGGATCTCGAATCTGGAACAAAAGAGGATATAGGTGATACAGGCAAATACCTTATCACCTGCCAACAATCTCCATTGGTTTCAGTCAGCAATGATTACTTCAGATTCAAGGATGATAGCCTCTTTGTTGGATGATCAATCTGATCATTTGTGGCACCACTGTTTTGGTCACACTTCTTGCAATGCCTTGTGTCATGCAGATATCCAATTATCAGGTATTCCCACCATTTCTCTGCCTAAGGACTTACCTCCTTGTGAAGAATGTTCCTTGGGCAAGATACTTGATCACTCATTTGCATCACTGGGCAAGTGTGCTGCATGCCTTTTAGCCCTTGTGCATATTGATCTAATAAGTCCTATACCAACTGAACTGCACTCATGGGCTTGGTATGTTCTTACTTTTATTGATGACCATTCTAGTTATACTCTACTCACTTTCTTGTGGGCCAAGTTGGATTGTTTGATGCATTTCAAAAATATGGTTTCTTGGACTGAGACCTTCACTGGTCATCAACTCACCTCATTGCATTTGGACCAAGGGGATGAATTTATGAGTCAGGAGTTTAACATGTTCCTCTTTTCTCAAGATGTGGCTTATCAAACAACTACTTCTCATATCCTTCAAAAAATGGACAAGTTGAGAGATTTAACAGAATCGTAATGGAAAAGCAGAAACAATGCACCAATATGCTTTCCTTCCTAGAGTATTTTGACAAGATGCTGTAGAGACCACACTCCATATCTATAATAGACAATCCATGTATCATCATAATTAGAAACTTTCATCAAAATCTTCACTGAAAAGAAACCTGATCCATCCAGAGTTTTTGCATGTTGAGCATATATGTCTTTATTTCCCAAGAACAACAGCTAGGCAAACTATCTCCCAAATATGAGAAAATATCATTCATAGGATATGAACCTAATACCAAAAGTTGGTGATTTTGGTCAAAGAAGAAATATTGAGTTGTAATTGCTACTAATGCTACATTTGATGAAGATACTTTTCTGCATTGTTTTGGAAGTCAAGAAAACAAACCTGCCCCTATTCAAAATGAAGATCACATCCAGATCAACCCAATCCTCTAGTTCAACCTTATCCTGAACCAGAAAAACATGTATATCTTCCATTACCATTACCCCCATCAACCTACACTGACCATCCATTACCTATTGCTAAACCTCCATCACCAGAATCATGGTCATCTCCAGATTCTCTGAGATCAGGATCTTCAGTAGATTGCACATTTCAAAGTCCACCACTGATTAAATCATCATCAAAAACAATGTTTTCTGCAATAAAACCAGGTCTCCACAAAGCAGAACCTGAGATTGGATATAGATCTACAAACAAAGATTGTTATCAGCACAAACAATACTTGATATCAGACTCATCTTCATTATCATCCAAACAGGATCAATGGTTAGTTCTAGCTTTAGTTAGAGCAAACTGGTTACTATCCAGACAAGGTTCAAGCAAATCTTTAATGAGCTTTTATTCTCATTCTCATTAATATCATCATATAAGAGATGAAAAATCTTATTGTAGTTCATATCCACACTTGTATGGTCTCTCAATTTTCTTTATTTTACCTTTGCTTATAATCCATGAATCCTTGAGCAACATTTACCTTAGTTCTCTTTTTCCAAAGTCACATGACCAGTGCATATGACTGTGGGAAACATCACCTGACCACAGGCCCAGACTGTGACATCATCTATGATATCACGCCTCATGGACAATCTTCTCTCTTACAATTACATTTTTTTTATTCCATGACATTCTTTTACATTCTATGTTTCCACCCTGTCCTAAGGTAATTTGAACTCAGACAACTTGCCCTAAAGTACCTTTCCTCACATATATAAACCACCCCCTATGTCATCTGTTTTTCTTAATCCTATTCATTTGTTCTCTCTCCTACTTTAGGGGCCTTGTATACTTGCAATACCACTCTTCCGCTTCATTGCCAGCCTAGTCCTCTGCCAAGGGACCTCTCTATACTTCATCTAGTAACAATATTTGTCCCTGTTCTCACTGACTCCATTGTCCTCATTGTCACTGTCACAGTATTCCCTTGTCACTGAATCTTCTTAGTTCATATACAACTCCTTGCATCTATGAAACCAAGCACTTGTCATTAGTGGTTAGAGTCCTGCAACAGATCTAACATAAAAGCACCACCAAAACAACACTGATCTGATAGAAATCCACAACCTTGAATTTTACCAGATAATGCATATAGTGATCAACCACCTGTGCAAATAAAGAGAGATCGTAATCAAGGTCTTGATCTGATTTAAGAGGAGTCTACTTAGGAGTCACAAACTCCAAGTCCTGTTCAATCAACCAATGAACAAAAAGAGCTAGGAGAAATGTACAGCAACAAATGGATACAACATCATCTCAATATTGCTATCAACTATGAAGAATTGACCATATCAAAACAATACTGAGATATAGCTAAGCTACCTTGAGATCAACAAACAGCATGATATGATGAGTCTAAAAATGAGATCAAATTTGTATATAATCACAATATTTGGGATCTGATAACATTACCAAAAGGACATATCACCATCAAAGGGAGATGGGTGTTTGCCATATGACCTAGCATTAATGTAAAAGCTCACTTTATTGCAAAAAGCTTCATACAAATCTTTGGAATAGACTATGAAGAAACTTACTCACCTGTGGCTAGGTTTGAAACTGTCCGACTAGTCCTTGCACTAGCAGCATATAACAATTGGGAAATCAAAGCATTATATGTCAAAACAGCATTCCTGATTGGCAAGCCAGACTGTGTGTGTGACCCAGCCTTCACATGGCAGTTGCATCATGTCTTATTGTTGAATTTCATCATCCAGAATATTTGTACAATGCCTTCTTTTGCCATCTTAGTGTAGGTGTATAGTTCTGATTCATCAACAGGTGAATCACTAGCTTTTGGACTATTTTGTTTGGAATACATTTGCATTAGTGGAATGCATAGAGTAGATTGTGTAGCATATGCACCTTTGTCATAAACAGCAACAATCCACATGCCCTGCATGTTCACCATCACCAGGATTACCTCATATTTGACCTGCATGTCCACAGTGTCCTTTGATGATGCCAACTCATCCTTGCAGTTGGTCAATGCATTCCAGACTGACTTTGCCTTCATCACCAATAGTTTCTTGTGCTTCATCTATTCACCCAATGCAGCACAATGGTGGCAACTCCCAGCCACAATGATTTCTTGTTCATTGTCAAGTTGAATCTTGAGAAGGGAAAAGTGGTTTCTATCTTGATTGATCATGTCAACAAGGATATCATTCTTGAGGGTGGTGGTGTTGATGACATCAGTGAGGAGGATAATCAGAAAGGCCAACTTGATGGAAAGACAGTCCAGCCTGATGTTGTTGAATGAGTCCAAAGTGTTGAGCATCTCAAACCTGTTGAGAGAATGTGGGTTGTATATGCTGAACTTGAACTCATGTTTAAGGGTGTCCATGCATGTATATTCAAGAAATACACTGTGCTCTTTCTCCTTGAGGTTGTAGTAGGCCACCAATGATGTATTGATGCTGATGGCAGTAGTGGATGTGACATCCATGACTACCTTGCATGTCCACATTCTGTTACGATTCGTCATGCTTAGTCATCGTCCATGTCTTTTTCTTACTTATCTTTTTCTTCAACGATGGTAGATACTCCACAGTAACTTGCAGGTTCACCTCTCTTGCACTACCATTGTATGCATTCACCTCTTTTGTCTCATGATGACCAGTACTCCACAGTAACTCCATCGAGTTCACCTTTCTCATGCTGTCATTGCTTGTACCATTGTTTTGGGTCCTGGCCCATGTCAAATCATACCTAGTCACGCATGACTCATCCCAAGTCATGCTTCTTTTGCTTGGCATTACTAATTCTCTTGGCACTTGTCAAGCATCCCCTTTACCCAGATTACATAGCTTGATCCGTGCACGCTCCCTTTAGGTATATAAACCCCTGTGTTGCGGACCTGTCCCTTAGCTTAGTTCTCCTTGGGAATATACTCTTAGTCCTTTGCCCTTGACCCTCTCGACATGTCGACTCTTGTCTTCGCGATTATATCCTTGTCCCTCATATTAATCAGACTATCTTTGAACCACTCAATCTCATTGCTGGGCAACTTCTTGCCTAGAACTCGTTCTTCGACACTTGATCGCTGAACACCCCGTCAGCATTGTCCTGACACTCCTTGTGTCTACCCTTAGCCAACTAGGGGTTATCCAAGGCTATGCTCGCTCCTACCCAGACCAAGCACAACAAAAGAACTAAGCTTCCTCTTTCACAGCTACTACCACGTAAGTCATATCACTGAACCACTCTGTCTCACAATCACTACAGAGATCCTTGTTGAACTACCACATGGCATCCGCCTTCTGTCATTGCTCCCGGCTCCACTGACGAAGACCAGGACACTGCTCCTCCTTTTCGAACACCCATGTCATCTTTCAAATGAAATCCCTCACCCTCACCCTTGCCCCTGCCTTTGACACCTCCAACTACCATGTCTTCAGCAAAACCTGTCAAGCTCAAGCTCAACTCCCCCTCCGAATATGATGGCTCTTTCACCAAATATCAGGCATGGTTTAACTCTTGCCTTTTCTACCTCTCGACCAACGCTGATGTGTACAACACTGAGGCAAAGAAAATTGCATTCATCTTTTCGTTCATGACAAAGAGGTCGGCCCACACCTGGGCAACCATCTTCTGTGCTGCCGGCATCAACACCATCTCCAGCACCATATCAATGGGAACCTGGCTCGACTTCGTTGATAAGATCAACAAAGCGTTCCAACATCATGATGTCATTGGACAGTCCATTGCCTGGATGTCCACCACCCGTATGATCGCCTCAAAAGGGGTATACAAACTCTCTCTCTCCTCCTATACCTCCCAGTTCCAGAACCATGCCACCATCGCTGTGGTCACGAATTCCAACATCCTCATTGGCTACTACTCAGCCAGCATCCCTGCCCCCATCATGTCTCACATCATGATGATGGAGGCCATTCCTACCAAGATTGATGATTGATACAAGAAGACTATGACCTTCCATACTATGTGGGAACGCGCCCAGGAAATCAAGGCATGAAATGCCAAACCTGCCACCCCCTCAAAAACCTTTCATCTTTCCCACACTGTCAACCCCAATGCCATGAACATCGACGTCATCTCTACCTGTCCCTCAAAACTCACTGATGCCCTCCATTCTGAATGCGCCTGCAAGGGCCTCTGTTTCTGCTGCTGAAAACCTGGTCACACCTCCGCGAACTGCAAGGCCAAGTTCGCCACTGCATCCACGCCTTCAAGAGAAAAGAAGTTGAAAGGTAGTGATGTAGCTGTAGCAAAGAACGACGAAGAAGAGACAGCTCTGCCAGACTTGATGGAATATAATGATGAAGGCACCCCTGAAATGGTTTCCTATGCACAGGATTTTTGAAAGGGGAGTATCGATTGATGCAATCCTCCTCCATCGTATCTAAAGCCACACATGTAACATCTAAAAAAAAAAGATCTTTGAGTATTCCCATCCAACTCATTGTCCCCTCGTGCACCCTCAAAAATGTTGAAACCACCGCTCTTGTTGACTCCAGAGCCACAATCAACTGCCTCGACTGGCAATTCACACAAAAACATCGGATCCCATGTCGCAAACTTGAGAAGCCAATCCAAGTCTGAAACATCGATGAAACTTTGAACAAGACAGGCACCATCCTATACACAGCCAATCTATTCATCTCTATCAACAGCGTCACCCACGAAGTTCTCTTCCACGTCATGGGATGTGGAGAAGAATGCATCATCCTTGGATTCCCCTGGCTGGCTGAGTTAAACTCTGCCATCAACTGGGAAAAGAACACCATCCAGATCAACAAGTCTATCGACCAGTTGAAATCCCTCTTTGCAAAATCTTCCGCTGACTCCCAGACTCATAATGCCTTCCTCACTCATCTCTACTATCAGGAACCCCCTCCTGCTACCTGCCATCATCTGATCCACCACGATTGGGATCAGATGCTCTATGACTACCTCAACCATGAAAATCCTGAGTACGTCTGAGCAGAAGACTTCACTAAAGCCGCCATCTTCACCTACACATGCAATCGTTATGTTTGTGGCAATCACCAAGTTGTCATTAACCCTGCTCAGGTCAAAGCCTACACCACCTCCATGGATCTCGCGATCAAACAACTCGTGAACAAACCAAAGGTCATCCTTCCCCCTGAGTACACAGCCTTCTCCAAAGTTTTCTCTGAAGTTGCTGCAGATGAACTCCCACCTTCTTGCCCCTATGATCATGCCATCAACCTGAAGGAATCCTTCACCCTGAAGATCAGCAAGATCTATCCCTTGTTCCCTGATGAAAAGAAGGTCACTGAGGACTTCCTCAATGAAAACCTCAAAGCCAGAAAGACCCGCCCCTCCAATTTCCCCCAAGCATTGCCCTTCTTCTTCATCAAGAAGAAAGATGGCAAACTCCACCCCTGTCAAGACTATTGATATCTGAACGAACATACCATTTGGAATGCTTACCCTTTTCCTTTGATTACTGACCTTGTAGACAAACTCAAAGAGGCTCAGGTATACACCAAATTCAACATTCATTGGGGGTACAACAATGTCTGAATCAAAGATGGCGATCAATGGAAAGCCACATTCATCATCCACAAAGGCCTCTTCAAGTCTATAGTTATGTTCTTTGGCATGACTAACTTCCTCACAACCTTCCAGAGATTCATGAACAACTCTTTCCGTGACATGATCGCAGAAGGGTGGCTTATCATCTACATGGATGACCTACTGATCTTTTCCCCTAATCAGAAGACCCACGAGGAGCGTACCAAATGCATCCTGCAACAAATGGAGGAACCCGACCTCCACCTCAAACTCAAGAAGTGCATATTCAACACCAAAGAAGTCGAGTACCTTGGCATGATTGTAAAACCGGGCCAACTCACTATGGACCCGGTTAAACTTGATGGTATTTCCAAATGGCCAGTACCTACTAACCTCAAAGGCATTCACTCCTTTCTAGGCTTTGTCAACTTCTATCGCTGCTTTATCCCTAACTACTCCACAGTCGCTCACCTCCTTATTGACCTTACCAAGAAAAGCAATCTTGGGTCTGGACTGCTGATCAACAGCAGTCCTTCGACCACCTCAAGGAGCTTTTCCAATCTCACCCCTTTCTTCAGCTCCCCAATCTCTTCAAACCATTCACCATTGCCACTGATGCCTCCAAATGGGCCACTGGTGGTATTCTCCTCCAAATTGACACGAACGGAGATTGGCATCCCTGTTCCTACAACTCCGCTTCACTATCTCCTGTGGAACGGAACTACAACATCCACGATCAGGAGCATCTCGTCATTCTCTGTGCCCTCAAAATGTGGCACCACTATCCCACAGCTCCACCTTTTCCATTCAAATATTCACCGACCACAAGAACCTGACCTATTTCCATCAGGCACAAGAACTCAACCGCTGTCAAGCTAGGTGGCTTCTCGACCTTGCCGACTTCAATATCAAAATCATCCACATTCCTGGTAAACTCCTCACTGGACCAAATGCCCTCTCCCACTACCCCAATCTCATCCCCAAGTCTAATACAGACAACTCCGACATCATCGCCCTCCCCGACTCCATGTTTGTACACCTCATTGACACTACTCTGCATGAAAAACTCATCACTTCCTCTGCCTCCGATCTTCTTGTCCTAAATGCCGTCCAAGCCACAGTCAGCAAAAAGCTCCAGATCTCCCCCTTCCACACCAACCTTGACAATTGGTCATACTCTGATGGCCTCCTGTTGCGAGCCAGAGGCACGCTCAACCCAAATGCAACGAGCGACTCAAACGCGGAAGAGAAAACAACTAGTAGGGACCTTTTACAGGTAGTCCCCTAAACCGGCAAATGAGATGAGCGGAACTCAACAGGCGCTGACAAGGGACAAAGTCCGGTGCAGGAAACAAGTGAATTAGACTGGGGGACCAGTCGTACAGAGCTACCTTATATACATGTAGATAATGTGCACAGACCAAGGTACACTTTAGGGTAGGCGTGAGATAAGAAGCAAAGTGTGGGAGCGAACCTTGTCTGACGTGAGAGAAAAGATAAGGGTGAGCAGATAAGAAAGAGAAGAGATAAGACATGAGACATGACATCACCGGGCCTAGACCTAGTCATGTGATATATCCCACAGTCACGTGCTGCTGGTCACATGACTTCTGAGAAGTGAAAGTTAGAGTCCAAGGCGTACATGTGTCAGTGGAGTCTATCACCATCTGGTAAAGAGTGTGAAGTGAGGAGCAATCGTAACATTACCCCCCATTTTCAAGACTCAAAGTCAATTCGAGACGCAGAAAATCCAGAGTACGAGGTCCAAAATCATGGAAGAGAGTGGAAAAGTCCAACATGGAGATATTACGGATAGGACGGAGTGCGGATGGGTGGGAGAGATGGAAATCAGAGATGGCCCCCTGAGCATGGGCTAAATTGGAAGAGGGTTCCCATGTACGATCCGTTTTGTCCCAACCCTTCCAGTGCATGAGATATTGGATACCGCGGCCCTTGAGACAAGATGCGGTGATGTAGTCAACTTCATACTCCTCATGCCGATCCTCATTGACGGTGATAGGATCGGAGCGAAGAGCGGGTTGTCCCTCTAGGCGGTCATGATATGGTTTAACATGAGCGACGTTGACGACTGGATGGATTTGGATAGAAGTGGGGAGTCGAAATTTAACAGCATTGGATAGAATGGCCTCGATTGTATAGGGGCCAATCCATTTTTGGGTAAGTTTTCGTGCGGTGTAGGGAAGGGATAAACTATCCGTAGATAACCAGACGCGATCACCGATGGCGTATGATGGTGCGTTGGATCTCCGTTTGTCAGCGGTCTCCTTCATCTGTTGTTTTGTTTTTTCCAATACAGCCTCAATTTCTTTGTGGGCGCGGCTGGTCTCAGTTCCGAAAGAACCCCCCATGGTGTGGCTAGAACCTTCGAATCCCATATGAGGGAAATAGTTCTTGGTTACAACAAAAGGAATGGTGCCGGTAGCCGAGGTGAGGTTGTTGTTGTGGCTGAACTGAGCCATTTTGAGCCATTCCACCCAATCCTCCTGTTTTTTGGCGATGTAAGTGCGGAGATATTGTTCAATTTCTCGATTAATGCGCTCTGTCTGGCCATCTGTTTGAGGATGGTAAGCGGTGGACATTTTTTGAGTAATGCCCAACAAAGAACAAAGGTCTTTGGTGAACTCTGAGGAAAACTGTGGTCCACGGTCCAAGACTATAAAGGAGGGAAGTCCATGAACGGACCAAACGTGGTCCCTAAATAATCTGGCTAAGTCCCGAGAAGAAATCTGCTTTAAGCAGGGAACAAGGACAATTTCCTTGGAGAAACGATCAACTATAGTACAAATAGAATCGAACCCGTTCGATAAAGGAAGTCCAGTTACAAAGTCTATGGAGATATCGTTCCAAGGTGCGGTAGGTGTGGGAAGGGGTAATAGTTTTCCTGCCGGTGGCTTTGACGATCCCTTCGTGAGGGAGCACACCTGGCAGTGGTTGACATATTTTTTGATAAAAGTGGTGACTCCTGGCCACCAATAGTGTCTATGAATAGCGTAAGTGGTATGTGCATGACCTGGATGTCCAGCGACAGGCGAGTCATGATATAATGTTAATAGTTCGGTGCGAAGAGAAGGAGGAACGTAAATGATGTTTTTGTTATTTTTGTAAACTTTTTCTAGGGCATAATATTTATATTTGTTGATAGCGTCGACGCCTTGTTTCTCTGATTCGTTTTGTAATTTAATAAAGAAGGGAGAAGAAAGTGAAATGTTCTGTAGTCCTGAAGAGCCAAAACCTTGAGAACCTCTATTTGTTTCAGGGAGAGATTCCGTTGTTTTTATGTTAGGGTTTTCGATTTTTTCAATAATAAGTTGTGCGATTCTGTAATGTTTAGCGATCGCGAAATTGGAATCTGAGAAATTAAATAACAGGACTCCGAGATTTCCTCAGTAGTCAGCGTCGATTACGCCTGCTCCCATGTTGATCATGTGTTTGGCGGCTAGTCCACTTCTGGGAGCAATGCGGCCATAGGTACCGATTGGCAGTGCGATGGAAATATCTGTAGGGATCAGAGCTTTCCCTTTGGCAGGCACTATTCTTTCTTTGGCACTGTAAAGATCAAACCCTGCTGCCGCATCTGATCCTTTGATGGGGAGTTTGGCGTTTTCTGTAAGGAGCTTCACCGGTAAGCATAAGGAGGAAGAGTTAATAAATAGTTTTGGAGGCAGGACAGTGACATTTTCATTATGGTTTTCTACTGCATCGCCATGATCTGGTTGACGGGATAACACATCTGCCCTGCCGTTACTAGTACCTGGTTTATAAATTAGCGTGTAGTTGAACTCTTGTAGAAGTTTGTGCCAGTGGGCTTGTCTACCAGATAGCGTTTGTGGCTTTTTCCAGTATTCGAGATTTTTGTGATCTGTCCAAATCTCGAAATTAGCTTTTCTGATTAGATAATGACGCCACTCTTCGAGAGCACGTATAATTGCTAAAAGTTCTTTGTCATAAATAGGGTAATTCCACTCTGCGGAGGAAAACGAATGAGATAAAAAGGCACAAGGCCTCCATTTACCATCTTCCGATTTGATGGAGAGCACAGCTCCCATGGCAATGTCACTTGCATTGGTTTCCACCCTCATCTCTTTCGTAGCATCTGGGTGTGCCAAGAGAGGGGCTTCCGCAAATTTTCTTTTTAATGTTTCAAAAGATTTTGTTGTGCCTCGCCCCATGACCAGGGAGTATCCTTTTTGGTTAGGTCATTTAGGGGTCGAGCAATCTGTCCAAAACCGTCAATAAATTGGCGATAATAATTATGTAACTCCAAAAATGCTTGAAGTTGTTTAAGTTTGGTTGGAGCCAGCCAGTCCAAAACTGCTTCTACTTTTTTGTATTGCATTTCCACACCTTCCTTGGAGACGGTCATTCCTAGGAAGTCTACTTTGTCAGTGGAAAAAATGCATTTTTCTGGTTTAGCGAAAAGGTCGTTTTCGCGTAACCATAGTAATACTTCTTTAATGATGGCTTCGTGAGCTGCATCATCTTGGTTTTTGGTGAAGATCATCAGGTCATCTAGATAGACGATTAGCACCGCATACATGTCATTAAATATATCGTTCATCATTTGTTGAAAAGTGGGAGGACTGTTGGTCATCCCAAAATACATTACCACTGGTTCGTATGCTCCAATGGGCATGACGAATGCAGCCTTCCATTCATCTCCTTCTTTTATTTGTACATTGTTATACCCCCATCGAAGATCTAGAGCGGTGAACTTGTCAGCTCCTTTTAGATGGTCAATGAGAGTGGGAATGAGTGGAAGAGGGTAACTATTCTTGATAGTTCCCTTGTTTAGATAGCAGTAGTCCATAACGAGTCGTTTTTCTCCAGTTTTCTTGGGTATAAAGAATACTGGGGCCGTTTGGGGGGATTTGGATGGACAGATATATCCTTTCTTTAGTTCTCCGTCCACGAAGTTGCATACTTCTTCCATTTTGGCATCGGATAGGGGAATGACTTGTCCTTTTTTAGGTATGAAATTGTCTTTGAGATCTATGGCATGATCCCATGGCTTTCTTTCAGGCATTCTTTGTGACTCATTTTTGGAAAAGACATCCAGAAAGTCATGGTAGACAGGGGGTACTTTTTCCTTGACATCTTCTTCGATGATATGGAGAGAAGTTGGAATATTTCTGGGAAGTTGAAGTGGGGATAGGCGATTGCAGTATCCAGTACATTGCAAGAAGGTTATCTTTTGGTTGACCCAGTCAACTTTGGGATTGTGACGATGTAGCCAGTTATATCCTAGAATAATATCGTGAGTTCCTAGGGTTGCGACTATAGTGTCCACCCCTTCATAGTGTCCTTTGTAATTAATAATGAATGTAATGTAATGGGTTAAAGCTCCATGGCAAGATGAAGTTCCATCTGTGTTGTTCATATGGATGGGTTGGTCCAAAGCGTGTAAAGTAAGTCCTTGGGCTTCTACCCAACGCTTGTCGACAAAGGTTTGAAAGGCTCCAGAATCAAGAAGACATTTGACAATGGTCTTTCTCTAATCTCCGTGTCGTTTAAACAGAATGGAACAAAATAAGGACATCTCACCCCCCAAGGCCAGTGTACCTGGAGAGGAGGTTCGAATGTCCGCGAAAGTAAAACTGGGAGCAGTGGAGGATTTATAGATAACGAGATTTTTTCTTTTTTCATTTATGAGGGAATCAAGCACACTATTATTTACTTCCAGTGCCATGCTCGATTGAGGCGCCCTTTTGGAAGAGAAAAAATGATTATAAAACACTGAAGATATCAACATAATGGGGAAGTCGGCATCTGTACAGTCCGTGAGACCCAGATCCGTTACTTCATCGTTCAAAGAGGCGGTATCGTAATCGTCCTCAATGTCTATCAAAGCAGAGAGAGGGGAAAAACTATTATAAGAGGGTCCTACCATGTGATCACCTCCATGAATCACGTGGCTCTGCCTTTTCCCTTTTCTGAATCATTGGTTTGGGTGAGACCGGCAGCTGCTTGTTGCTGAATCTCTGTTTGAATGTGGTCACGCCAGTACACTTCCACTTCTTCTCCCATCCACGGCTGATGGTGGGAGACTTCTGCGATGGCAGGTGGTGGGAGCGAGGGGGACCTCGCGGACTTGGGAAGTTGCAGCTTCCGGGGCGGGTGTCATCATGCCAGTGTATGGGTCGTACAGCTGACGGGTAGGGAAGATGTTACGTTGCTGCCGAGACGGATTATCGGGGCAGTTGCGGCGGATATGTCCAGCTTTGCCACAGCTGAAACATGTGCAAGTATCTTGACGTTGAGGCTATATGGCCCAATGTCCATTGGTACTCCTCGACCAGGTTGTAGCCCGACCGTGGTAAATTGTTGGTGTGGTGGTGCAGATGGGGCACCACACAGGGGATAGTATTGTCACGGAGGAGGGCCACGAGGAGGAAAAATATGAGTTCGTTGGTCAACTCATAGGGCGTCGGGACGTTCAAGGGACATTTTTTCAAAAGCTCATCCTGCCTTTCTATATTCTTCTCTCCAGGACCAGTAATCATCACTGGACGTGGTGTGGAGTTCGCAGTGGTTGTAGATATGGCGATCCACTACACGCTTTAGAAGGTGAAGAGCAAAGTCCAAGGATATTTCCAATTCCTTGACGAGTACTTCGAACCTTTCTAGGAAGAAATCAATGGGCCTTCCGTTTTGCCTGTAGCTTTCCAACTCTTTTTGGGATTTGTGCGCAAGAAGCTCCACTTGGAAGTGGGCCTCTACCTCTTGCTTCAGCGAGCTCCAGTTGGGCCATGCATCTTCTCCTAACCTATCGTAGTGCGGACGAGAGTGGGGGTGGCCTGACGGCGGGCGGCGATTAAAGCGATTGGGTCCCAATCGTCATTGGGATCAAAGTCAGGAGCGGGGGCGGTGAAAGGATCGATGGATTTGTATCGTATGCGGACGGCGGGATTGGTGGGAGCGAGGCGGATTTGAGGGCAGTGGATTCGAGCGGTGTCGCAGCGAGGGTTCCTAGAAAGCATGTACAATGACACGAGCGTTGTGTCAGCAGGTAGAGGTAGAGAGTGGAGGAACCAGAATACAGGTCGTTACTCATTGACCCGACATGCTTATTAACCGGTGTATGTGTAGCACTGTTAGCCGAGTAGGACTCATTCCCCCCACTAGTGCACTATGCGGGACCAGCAACTTTATCCTTATTTATGACGGCGGATGACTGTATGAATACCTGATCTGGGTGGTATGCCCAACTATCACGTTGTCAACGGACACTAGAGTGCAAATGCCAAATCTCCTTGACCCTGGAGTCTGGGCTGCGCAAATCTAATTCAAGTGTTGCGAGCCAGAGGCACGCTCAACCCAAACGCAACGAGCGACTCAAACGCGGAAGAGAAAACGACTAGTAGGGACCTTTTACAGGTAGTCCCCTAAACCAGCAAATGAGATGAGCGGAACTCAACAGGCACGGGCAAGGAACAAAGTCCGGTGCAGGAAACAAGTGAATTAGACTGGGGGACCAGTCGTACAGAGCTACCTTATATATATGTAGATAACGTGCATAGACCAAGGTACACTTTAGGGTAGGTGTGAGATAAGAAGCAAAGTGTGGGAGTGAACCTTGTCTGACGTGAGAGAAAAGATAAGGGTGAGCAGATAAGAAAGATAAGAGATAAGACATGAGGCATGACATCACCGGACCTAGACCTAGTCATGTGATATATCCCACAGTCACGTGCTGCTGGTCACGTGACTTCTGAGAAGTGAAAGTTAGAGTCCAAGGCGTACATGTGTCAGTGGAGTCTATCACCATCTGGTAAAGAGTGTGAAGTGAGGAGCAATCATAACACCTCCTCTCCTTTAAAGGTCATACCTATGTTCCCCCCAATGGGACTCTACACCATGACTGTAACAAATGCTCACTTCATGAAATCCCTATTTCTTTTATCTTATCTTCTTTTATCTTATCTTATCAGACAAGAAGACCACACGGTCGCATCTCAAGCCATGATGTGGACTTGTCACTTTTTCTCGCTTCAAGGTCATGTGAACACGTCACGTGACTTAACTCCATTCAGTATCACAGCCTTCATTTAATTTCCATGCTGTGCTCACCTCATGTTGGTGCTTCCATTCTGATGCCGCACCCATCACACACCCTTTTAATGACACAGCATCCTGAAACACCTCATGTACCACAGCCCTTATCAAGGCAGTGCCTTATCTACTTATCTTGTGTTTCAGATGCAACCCAGGACCCTAGATGACTTATAATGACTCACACCCTCAGCTCAGGACACAGAGTTATGACATATTAGGATAGATTAGTTACAAATAGGTACAAACACCCATGTAGTATATAAACCCATGAATCAGCGCCAGAGAACTCCAGTCAAGTTCTCTTGGTTCTCCCCCAAAGAATCATTTGAGAATTTAAGAGCTCACCCCTATACACCCTTCCCTTCATCTTTTGTCTCAGACCTTAGCTTCGCTATGCTTCGCACTAGTTTTTAGTCTTTGGTTGTTTCAATGACGTAGTGGCCGGATGCCACGACCATGAAACAGCAGGCCATCCTGGATTTTTGAAAATGCATCAACTTGTCTCTGCACAGTATTGGTGGCTCAGACTTGTCCAGTTTGTTTGCCAATATGTTGCTGGCTGCACTGTCTGCCAGCAGAACAAGGTGAACACGCACCCCACAGTTCCCTCCCTCGTCCCCATTCGCTCCTCATGTACCTGTCCTTTCCAACAGGTCTCCTGTGACCTGATCACTGGTCTTCCTCTATCATCTGGCTTTGATTCACTCTTGGTCGTGGTTGACCACGGGCTTACAAAGGGGGTAATTCTTTGCCCCACTATGTCCACGGTAACTGCTGAAGGAATAGCACAGCTTTTCTTCAACAAGGTCTTCACACGGTTCGGCCTCTATGAGAAAATTATTTCTAATCACGACCCACAATTTGCATCCACCTCCGCCAAGGAACTCAGACGCCTTCTTTCCTACAACCTCATCCTCTCCACCACATACCATTCACAGACCAATGGAGAAACTGAGCAAGTGAATCAAGAGGTTGAAACATATCTTCGGATCTTTTGTGGTAATGAACCTTCGTCCTGGTCTGCTAAGATCTCCTTGGCAGAATTCACACACAACCACTGCCTGCACTCCATCACAGGGCAATCACCCTTCTTCCTCATGATGGGCTTTGAACCCCAAGCCTTTCCCTCAGTCATCCCCTCATCTATGGTCCCCACTGTCTCCAATCGCCTCACTGCCCTCACTGCACACAGGCTCACTCACCAAACCATGGTGGCATGTTCCAAGCATTGGTTTACCCCATTCAACCTCAGAGATAGGATTTGGTTAGTGTTGCAAGACAAATGTCTGCCACACTGAACTCAACGAAAACGGCGTGCAACAAGAAAGACGAAAGATAAAACGACGAGGAGAGTTTCTTTTACAAGGGAAGCTCACAAACGACTGGCAAGAGGAGAGGGGAGCGGTACTCAGGTAGTCTCAGCAGGGGACAGAGTCCAGTGCCAATAACAAAGTGAATAAGACTGGGGAGTCCAGTCGTCTACCTAGGGTTTATATACATGATGGTAGTTTAGGGCAGACGTGAGAGTATGGAACTATCCAT
>JBBPLZ010000054.1:0-30535 GCA_038090055.1 Hemileccinum hortonii | reverse complement strand
ATGTGATAGGAACCAATGAACTTTTGGGTTAATTTACATGTGGGATAGGAAAGAGAGAGATGCTCAGTGGAGAGCCACACAAAATTGCCAATAGAATAAGATGGTGCTTTGGAATATTTGGATTCTTGTACATGGGACATTCAATCCCAGGTTTTCTGCAAGATGGCGAAGATCTCATCATGATCCTTGCCCATAGTATTAGTGAATGATCCCCCAGGGGTAATGGAAGATGAGGGTTCAACCCCAAGGCGAGGCTGATAATTACGGGTTACAGAGAAGGAGGAAGTGCTGGTGGCAGTGGTAAGAGAGGCATTGTGAACGATTTGCACCATTTTGAGATAGGATGCCCATGAATCCTGCTTCTTTGCGATGTATGCTTGAAGGTAGGCAAGAATCTCACAGTTAACATGTTCTGTTTGTCCATCGGTCTGGGGGTGGTAAGCAGTGGAAAGTTTTTGCAAAATCCCCAAGACCTTGCACAACTCCTTGGTGAACTCCGAGATGAATTGGGGGCCTCAGTCCAACACTATGGAGGAAGGAAGTCTGTGAGAGTATCATATGTGATCTCTAAATAAAAAGGCTAGATCTGAAGAAGAAGTGGTTTTATAGCAAGGGAATAGGACAATTTCTTTAGAAAAACGATTGACAATGATGCCAATGGTGTCATACCCATTGGAGGTGGGAAAACCAGTGATGAAATCTATGGAAATGTCAATCCAGGGATGAGAAGGGATGGAGAGCAGCATAAGTTTTCCTGCTGGTGGCTTTGATGATCCCTTCATGAGGGAGCACACCTGGCAATGGTCTATATAGTTTGCAATGTCTTTAGTAGCTCCTGGTCACCAGTAAAACTTTTTAAGAGAGAAGATTGTGCGATCATGGCCAGGGTGACTGGACACAGGAGAGTTGTGGAAAAGTGAGATGAGTTCATTACAAAGAGAATGGGGCACAAAAACGATGCCATTCAAAGTTTTAAAGAGTTTCTCCTTTGCATAGTATTCATATTCGTTGGTCACATCAACATCCATTTTGGCTGATTCAAAACATAATTCAGTATCAAAGTTTGGGGTGAGAGTGGTAGAAGAAATGGCCTGGACTCCTGTGGAGCCAAAATCTTTATTGTTACATTTGGACTCATCTAGAGTCTTTGTTTCTGTGAGAGTTGGGTTTTCTATGGTTGCTGTTAGATACGTGAAAAGGGGAAGAGGAATGGTTGAAGAGGATTATGCCTATTTCTCCCCTATAATCAGTGTTAATGACTCTGGTCATGACATCAATTTCATATTTGAAGGTGAGGCCTGAATGAGGTGCAATCCTCCCATACATGCTGAAAGGGAGTTAGATCTTGACATGGGTGGGGATGAGTGCTTGGTCGTGGGCAAGGATGTCAAGGTCCAAGGTAGAGTAGAGGTTGAAGCTGGCTGCAGTGTCAGAACCTTTGGTAGGGATGCACGCATCCTTGGAGGTAAGCGTGATGGGGATAGATAAGTTAGTAGTACAGAGAATGGTAGAGGAAAAAACAGTGATATTTTTGTTGAGGGTGTCAACAGCATCACTATGATTGAGGGGGCGAGACAGGGTGTTGGCATGGCCATTGGTGTTTCCAGGCTTGTAAATAAGAGTATAGTTGAATTCTTGAAGTAACTCGTGCCAGCAAGCTTGGCGACCAGAGAGTGTTTGGGGTTTTTTCCAATATTTGAGGTTTTTGTGGTCTGTCCAAATTTCAAAGTTAGGTTTTCCAATAAGACAGTGATGCCACTCCTTGAGAGCACATATAATAGCTAGGAGTTCCTTGTTGTAAACAGGGTAATTCTTCTCTGCTGGATCGGTTACCATCCCAATTGCCTGGGTTGGCAAAGGCCTTACATATATGAGGTAAACTGGACAGATGGGTTATTGCCTGGGATGATGAATGGCAGTGGTTGTTGTTGTTGTTGCAACTGCTGTTGTTGCAATGAAGCTTGTTGCTGGATAATGCCAGCAAGGAATTGAAATTATGCTATGATATCTTGCCATGTGGGTGCAGCAGGAGTTTTGGACATTCTTACTGTACCCTATCTTCCAAGGATACTCTGGGAATGTTTTTCTAGAGGAAGGGGAACTGGTGGCAGTGGAGGATGATGTGGGAGTGGAGAATGGAGAAGTTTGGGCAGTCTTGGTCCCAATCGGGATGATATTCGGATTGAAGGTAACAGGGGTCTTGCTGGTAGACTCAGTAAGAATAGTGATGGTGGGGAGCAGCTTGTTGATGAGCTAGTGCGAGGTCTGCAGGATCCCAGTCATTGTTGGGGTCAAAGTTAATTGGCATGCTGAAATTATCTATGACAGCAGGAGCAGGAATAGGGACGTTAAGCTGATAGAAATGAAGTGCAGCGACTTGTCTGTGGCGAATGTATCAATCAATCCATGAGGACCATGGCATAAATGATGAAGTGGGACATAGCGAGTTGGGCTTCAGGGAGTCAGCCTTGAACAATCTAGAGATGAGTACTGGGAACACCCGGGATGAGGAACTGGTAAAAAATGTAGAAGTGACAATGGCAGATATCAGTGATAAGTGAGACAACAAAGATAAGCTGATCATTGAAGACGGGTATGAGCAGAGTGATGATGTGGAGCATAGACAAGTCCTTTGACAAAGGATGAAGCTGGCGATGAGAAGAGAAGAGTGGTGTTCACATGTACAAGGTCCCTACTAGTGAGGGAGGAATACAAGTGAACAGGACTGAGGAAATTACAATGATGGGGAAGGGTTTATATATGTAGAGGGTACTTTAGGGTAGGTATGGGAAAATGAAATGTCCAGGAATACAGTAGAAGGTCATGGAATAAAAGAAGCACGAATGTGAGAAAGAAGATGTTCATGAGGTGTGACATCATTGGTGATGTCATGGGCTAGACCTCAGGTCATGTGATGTTCCCACAGTCATGTGCACTGGTTATGTGACCTTGGAAAGTGAGATTAAGTGTAAACAGTGCTCAAGGATTATAGGATATGAGCGAAAGTAAAGTAAAGAAAAGTGAAGAGCATATGGTGTTGGACATGAACTACAACATAAAAAGGGCCCTTCAATTGGCATTTTTTCCAGTTTTCATGTTGAAGGATGTGAAGAGGACTGAGGCCTATGTGAAATGGGTTGGAGAGTGTGGTATGCAAGCAAGTATCCTACCAACTTTCTTTTGTTCTGAGTAGTTGCTGGTAAGTAGCATCATGCATCTGCAAGTGTTTGGAGGCCATATGATCATTTTAAACTTGGCCCAGGTTATGTCCAATCTCATGGACAAACATGTGGCCATGTACTCCCATCAATCATGAATGTCAATGGTGGTGGGAAACATGTGGTATATGGTGCCCTAAGGATTTCACCCTACATCATCTGATTTCATTAGGGCAATCTTGAGGGATCCTGTGGTGTTTCCAAATTCAGACCACTTCAATTGTTGTAGTTTGTGTCCAACACCATATGCTCCTTACTTTTTCTTTATTCTACTTTTGCTCATATCTTATGATCCTTGAGCATCATTTACCTTAGTTTCTCTTTTCAAAGTCACGTGACCAGTGCATGTGATCGCGGGAAACATCACATGACCAGAGGTCTAGCCCATGACATCATCTATGATGTCATGCCTCATGGATATGCTTCTCTCTCACGTTCTATCTTCTTTTATTTCATGACCTTCTATCACATTCCAGGACATTCCATTTCTCATGCCTGCCCTAAAGTATTCTCTAGCTATATAAACCCTTCCTCCCTCTCCATAATTTCCTCAGTCCTGTTCATTTGTATTCCTCCCTCATTAGTAGGGACCTTGTACATCTCAAATACCACTCTTCCTTTCATTGTCAGCCTCGTCCTCTGTAAAGGGACTCGTCTATGCTCCATGTCATCACTCTGCTTATCCCTGTCTTCAACAATCAACTCATCTTCATTGTCTCTCTGATTGCCAACACTTGTTGCCACTGCTTCTATGTCTTTTATTGGCTCCTTGTACCAGGTGGTCTCAGTACTTGTCATTAGTTTGTTCAAGGCTGTTAACACTTGAACAGGACTCCCAGAAGCCTGACTCGCTACGTCCCACTTCCTTTGTTGTATGCCCTGCTCATCATGCATTGATCGGTACTTTCACCACAAACAAGCCGCTGCTCTTCAGTTTTTTCAGCTTAACATCTCTGCCCTTGCTGCCATAGACAACTTCGGCATCTCACTAAACTTTGATCCCAATGATGACTGGGACCCCACAGAACTTGCCCTCACTTGTCAACAAGCTATCCCTTGTCCCGTCATCAATACCAACATTGAGTCTATCAGCAGGACCCATGCTATATACATTCAGAATTTGATCCTGGTTGGGATATTGGTCATCCTAATCTTTCTGTTTCCTGCCCTTGCACTATTCTCCATCATTGCCAATTCCCATTTTTCTGAACATCTCTAAAGTACCTTGAAAAATAGGTTACAGTAAAGATGTTAGGAGAACCCAACTCATCACCTGGCAGGATATCTTGAATCAATTCCAGTTCCTTGTCGGGATCATGCAATAACAGGCCCAGCTACAACAACAAGCTCTTGCCAACCCACCTGTCATTGCTCCCACTCCCGCCTTCACCTCAAGTTCCTACAAAGCCTTCACTGACCCAGGCTCGTGGAACAGCAACCATGCCACCTTTCGCAATTGGTAGACCAAGGTCACAGTGTGGACTCAGTGTTAAACCACACTCACATGTAAGCAATCAACAGTTGCAGTTCTTTTGCATATGGAGGGGAAGGCCTCTGGCTTTGCATGAATCACCCTCCAAGACTATATGACAAAGGAGGATAACAAAATAACCGATGCGGAAAAGGCAAATGTGTGGCCCAAATGGTCTGTACTAAAGAAAAAGGTTGAATCACACTTCCGTATTGACATAATAGCTGAGGAGTGCTACCAAAAACCCCTTATATTCAAACAGGATAATCTACCCATAGAAGTTTACACACAGCAATTCAAGCTGCTACACTCTAACGCCAACTGAAACAACCAAGGATTTTGACTAGTGCGAAGCTCAGCTGAGCTAAGGTCTGAGACAAAAGATAAGGGAAAGGTGTGAAAGTTGAGCTCTTAAATTCTCAAATGATTCTTTGGGGAAGAACCAAGAAAACTTGACTGAAGTTCTCTGGTGCTGATTCAAAAGTTTATATACTACATGGGTGTTTGTACCTATTTGTACTTAATCTATCCTAATATGTCATAACCCTGTGCCTTGGGCTAAGGGTGTGAGTCATCATGAGTCATCTAGGGTCATGGGTTATATATGAAACACTAGATAAGCATAGCCTCTTCATAGGCTGTGAAACATGAGGCATTTCAGTATGCTGTGTCATAAATGCATGTTTTGCATGAGGTTGTGATAAGTACAGCCTCTGCCTTGAGGTCTGCACATGTTCTTCTAGAGTCTTCTAGACTCATTATATGTCATAGATAAGAGATATAAGCATTGCCCTGTTATCTTGGCTATGTATCTTCATGGGGATAAGTCACATGATCTCTGTCACATGCTTCTTGTCATAGGGTTCTTCTAAGCCTAGACCTCGTTCAATGGGTCTGTGTCTTTGTCATCATAGGGGCTATTGCTCCCTTTGTAAGTGTTCAACGCTTCTGTTCATTCATTACTGTTGAAGTCATTGCTCTTGTTGCAGCATTTGCAACACCAACCTTTCCAAGGATCAGATGCTATGACTCTACAAGGAGGGCATCGACTACCAAATCTATGCTCAAATATCACTTCACGACCCCACAATTGACAATACCTTGTTGAAGTGGCAAGAGACTGCCATTTCAATTGGGAAAATCTTCAACCAGATGTGACTGGAATGCTTGCATCTAATGACCCACCAGTTCCAACCTCGTTTGGAAACACAGTTCACCAAGACAGGTACACAACCAGGCTGGGGGGCCCCAATGGACACACGTGCAATCCAACCAAGAATTGAAACATGCATATGTTATAACTGTAACGAGGTGGGACACCTCTCCCATAATTGTACCAAACCACGCCGCCCCCAAGGTCAACTTCAGTTCAACCTGCTCACAGGAAAAACCACTTATCTGTCCCCTCACATGCAAGCCTGGAAGATCACTGCTCCCTCTACCAGCAAACAAGGTTCAAGAAATCCTCCTTGGATGACTGAAGAGGCCCAGACCTATTACTACAACCTCTTTGAGGCATGCGCACACCAAATGGCCGCCGATGGACTAAAGAACTTGGGAAAAGGAAAAGCCAAGTGAATCTGGGAGATATTCCCTTGGCTAAAGACAATGCACATGTACTTTCTTCTTCTCCTTCTGTTTCCACTTTTTCCTCTAACAGGTTCTTGGTTCTTGATGTTGAAGGGGAGATGGACAGTGACATGGTTGATGATGCACTGAACAATTTTTCTATGTACAATTCACAGTCTGTCAAGGCATCTCACTTGAGCGCAGCACCAGACTCAAAACAAAGTGTGCTTAATTCCTTGATAAAAGAAAAATATCTCTTTCTCCTATCTATAAATCCTCCTGTGCTTCATTTTCACAGGTCGAACCCTCTACCTTTCAAGGAGGAGAATTCAACATTCTTACTAACATCTCATTTCAGAAAAACAACAAATGACATGAATGTGCTACCAAGGCATTACTTGATTTTGGAGCAGTACAAACCTTCATTGATGAAAAATGGATAAAAAATAACAGTATTTCTATGACTCCTCTTTCTAATCCTATTGCCATCACCAATGCCAACAGCATGGTTTCCAAACATGGACAAATTATGCATTACATCTCAATTATACTAATGTATCAAGGACACTCCAAAGGAGTCAATGCGCTAGTCGCAACTTTGGGAACTCATAATGTTATTTTAGGTTTCGATTGGTTCTGACATCACAACCCTCTCATTGATTGGGAAGACAAAATGATTGTTTTCTTTTGTTGCACTTATAACTGTCGAGCTACTAATACTCCACAGCTCATCAAAGACATCTGGAATGTCAACATTCATTCCATTGAGGAAGAACTTGCCAAAAAAGTCCCAAAACAATACCACACCTTCCTCAATATATTTAGTAAAGAAGAATTGAAGTGCATGCCTGTCTGCAAACCCTGGGATCATGCCATTGACCTAAAACCTGACTTTGTTCCCAAAAAGGGACGAGTTATTCCACTCTCTGATGCAGAATTAGACGAAGTCCATAACTTTATTTCCAGCAAACAGGAAAAGGGCTATATTTGGCCCTCTAAATCCTCTCAAACCGTGCCTGTCTTTTTTATTCCCAAGAAAACCAGGGAAAATGTCTTGTTATGGACTATTGTTATTTAAACAAAGGAACCATAAAGAACTCCTATCCACTCCCATTAATTTCTTCTCTAGTTGACCACCTCAAAGGTGCCGACAAATTCACATGCCTCAATCTGCGATAGGGGTATAACAATGTTCATATAAAAGAAGGTGACAAATGGAAAGCCACCTTCATTACACCACTCGGGGCTTATGAGCCTGTTGTAATGTATTTTGGCATGACTAATTCCCTGCCAACCTTCCAACAGATGATGAACAACATCTTCAATGACATGTACACCGTTATCATCATCTATTTGGATGACATGTGTATTTTCACCAAGGGAAAGTCTGATGATGAACATTCTGCTGTTGTCATGGAGGTATTGCAGCACCTGCACGACAATGACCTCTACACCAAACCAGAAAAGTGTGTATTTAATGCTGATGAAGTTAACTTCCTAGGCATGACAATCTCAAAAAACGGGGTTGGCATGCAATCCAAAAAAGTCAATGCCATCCTCAACTGGCCAGCCCCCACAAAACTAAAACAACTTCAATCTTTTCTCGGACTCTGTAACTATTACCATTGCTTTATTAATTGATTTGGACAGATCACATACCCCCTTAACAATTTCACCAAGAAGGGTGTTCCATATATATGGAGAGAAGCCCAACAAACTGTGTTTGATACACTCAAAAAACAATTTACAACTGCGCCTCTCCTCGCCTTCCCTGATTCTTCTAAAGATATGCGTGTTGAAACAGATGCTAGCGACATTGCCACCAGGGCCATTTTATTGGTCCTAGGGGAGGATAAGTTATGGCACCCTTGCGCTTATCTTTCTCATTCCCTTTCCCCAACAGAGAAGAATTACCCTGTATACGACAAAGAGCTTCTTGCTATTATTTGCGCTTTTGAAAAGTGGCATCATTACCTCATTGGAAAAACTAACTTTGAAATCTGGACAGATCACAAAAATCTTGAATATTGGAAAAAACCCCAAACTCTCTCCAGTCACCAAGCTCACTGGCACAAGTTACTCCAAGAATTCAACTACACCCTCATTTATAAGCCAGGAAACACCAACAACCACACCGATGCCCTCTCCCACCATCTCAATCATAGTGACACCATTGAAAACCTCAATGAAAATATCACCATATTCCCCTCTACTGTCATTTGTGTTGCTAACTTGTCCATCCCTGTTATTCTCACCTCCAAGAATTCCCACATTCCTACCAAAGGCTCTGATGCTGCAGTTGGCTTCGACCTTTACTCCACCATAAATCTTGACATCCCCACCCATGACCAAGCACTTATCTCCACCCATGTCAAGATCCAGCTCCTCATTGGCACATATGAGAGGATTGTGCCTCATTCAGGCCTCACCTTCAAGCATAAAATTGACATCATGGCCAGAGTCATTGACACCAATTATAGGGGAGAGATAGGTGTAATCCTCTTCAACCATTCATCTTCTCCTTTCCACATATCTAACAGTGATTGCATTGTCCAACTAATTATTGAAAAAATAGAAAACCCCATGCTAACAGAAACAACAACTCTAGATGAGTCAGAACATAACAATAAAGGCTTTGGCTCTACGGGAGTTCAAGCTATCTCTTCCACTACTCTCACCCTGAACTTTGACATTAAATTACATTTTGAATCAGCCAAAATGGATGTTGATGCGATCAATGAATACAAATACTCTGCAGATGAGAAACTTTTTAAAACTTTGAACAGCATTGTTTTTGTGCCCCTTTCTCTTCACAATGAACTTATCTCACTCTTTCACAACTCTTCCATATCCAGTCATCCTGGCTGCAATCATACCATCTTCTCTCTTAAAAAATTCTATTGGTGCCCAGGTGCCGCTAAAGACATTGCCAACTATATAGAGCACTACCAAGTGTGCTCCCTCATGAAGGGATTGTCAAAGCCACCAGCAGGAAAACTTATGCCACTTCCCATCCCCTCTCATCCTTGGATCAACATTTCTGTAGATTTCATCACTGGTTTTCCCACCTCTAATGGGTATGATGCCATTGGCGTTGTTGTTGATCATTTCTCCAAAGAAATTGTCTTATTTCCTTGTCACAAAACTACTTCCTTTTCAGATTTAGCTCTCTTATTTAAAGACCACATATGGTGTTCTCATGGACTTCCTTCTTCCATAGTGTCGGACCAAGGTCCTCAGTTCATCTCAGAGTTCACCAAGGAGTTGTGCAAGGTCTTGGGGATATCCAAAAAACTCTCCACCACCTATCATCTCCAGACTGATGGACAAATGGAGTGTGTCAACCATGAGATTCTTGCCTACCTTCAAGCATATATCGCAAAGAAGCAGGATTCATGGGCATCTCATCTCAAAATGGCACAATTTGTCCACAACACCTCCTTTACCACCGCCACTGGCACTTCCCCCTTTTCCATCACCTGTAATTATCAACCCTGTCTGGATATTGAACCATCTTCTTCCACTACCCCTGGGAGGTCATTTGCTAATACTATGGGCAAAGACCACAATGAAATCTTCGCCATTTTGCAGAAAACTTGGGATCAGATGTCCCACATACAAGAATTCAAAGGTATTGCAGCGCTTGCGCGACAACGACCTCTATGCTAAACCAGAAAAGTGTGTATTTAATGCTGAAGAAGTTGACTTCTTAGGCATGACTGTGTCAAAAAATGGGGTTGGCATGCAATCCAAAAAAGTCGACGCCATCCTCGACTGGCCAGCCCCCACGAAATTAAAACAACTTCAATCTGTCCTCAGACTCTGTAATTATTATCATCGTTTTATTAATGGTTTTGGACAGATTACCTGCCCTCTTAACGATCTCACCAAGAAGGGCATTACATATGTATGGGGAGAGGCCCAACAAATTGCGTTTGACATGCTCAAAAAACAATTCACAATGGCACCTCTCCTCGCCCTCCCGGACTCCAGTAAAGACATGCACATTGAAACAGACGCAAGTGACATCATCACCGGGGCTGTTCTATCAGTCCTGGGGGAGGATAAGTTATGGCGCCCTTGCGCTTTTCTTTCTCATTCTCTTTCTCCTGCAGAGAAAAACTATCCCATCTACGATAAAGAACTCTTAGCCATTATATGCACTCTCGAAGAATGGCATCATTATCTTATTGGGAAAACTAACTTCAAGATCTGGACAGATCACAAAAACCTCAAATACTGGAAAAAACCACAAACACTGTCTGGTCGACAAGCTCGCTGGCACGAGTTATTACAAGAATTCAATTACACCCTTATTTACAAACCCGGATCCACCAACGACCGTGCTGATGCTCTCTCCTGCCGACCTGACCATGGTGATGCTGTTGACAACCTCAATGAAAACATCACTGTTTTCCCTTCTACCGTCATCCGGGTTGCTAACTTATCCATCCCCATTACGCTCACCTCCAAGGACACATGCATCCCTACCAAGGGCTCTGACACTGCTGCCGGCTTCGACCTTTATTCCACCACTGATCTTGACATCCCCGCCCATGACCAAGCACTCATACCCACCCATGTCAAGATTCAACTCCCCATCGGCATGTACGGGAGAATTGCACCACGCTCAAGCCCCGCTTTCAAGCATAAAATCAACGTCATGGCCGGAGTCATTGATGCCGATTATAGGGGAGAAATTGGTGTAATTCTCTTCAATCATTCTTCTATCCCTTTCCACGTATCTAACGGCAACCGTATCACCCAACTAATTATTGAAAAAATAGAAAACCCAACACTCACAGAAACAAAGACTCTTGACAAGTCCCAACGTAATGATAAAGGTTTTGACTCCATTGGAGTACAAGCCATCTCTTCTACCATCCTCACTCCGAACTTTGATACTAAATTACATTTCGAATCAGCCAAAATGGACATTGATGCGATTAACGAATACGAATATTACGCAGATGAAAAACTCTTTAAATCTTCTAATGGCATTGTTTTTGTGCCCCCTTGTCTTTGCAATGAACTCATTTCCCTTTTTCACGATTCCCCAGTGTCCGGTCATCCTGGCCACGACTGTACCATCGTTTCTCTTAAAAAGTTTTATTGGTGGCCAGGAGCTACTAAAGACATGGCCAATTACGTAGACCACTGCCAGGTGTGCTCCCTCACGAAGGGATCGTCAAAGCCACTGGCAGGAAAACTCATGCCTCTTCCCACTCCCCCTCACCCCTGGATTGATATATCTATTGATTTCATCACAGGTTTTCCCACCTCTAACAGGTACGACGCCATTGGCATTGTTGTCGATCGTTTTTCAAAAGAAATCGTACTTTTCCCTTGTCACAAAACTACTTCCTCATCGGACTTAGCTGCTTTATTTAGAGACCACATATGGTGTTCTCACGGACTTCCTTCCTCCATAGTGTCGGACCGAGGACCCCAGTTCGTCTCGGAATTCACAAAGGAGTTGTGCAAGGTCTTGGGCATTTCTCAGAAACTCTCTACTGCCTACCACCCACAGACTGATGGACAAATGGAGCACATCAACTGCGAGATTCTCGCCTATCTTCAAGCATACGTCGCAAAGAAGCAGGATTCATGGGCATCCCATCTCAAAATGGCGCAATTCATCCACAATGCCTCCCTTACCACCACAACCGGCACTTCCCCCTTTTCCGTAACCCGTAATTATCAGCCTCATCTCGGGGTCAAACCTTCTTCCTCTACCACCCCTGGGGGGTCGTTCGCTAACGCTATGGGCAAGGATCATGACGAAATATTTGCCATTTTACAGAAAACCCGGGATCGGATGTCCCATGTACAAGAATCCAAACGCTCCTCTGCCCCTAATTATTCAATCGGTGACCTCATGTGGCTATCCACCGAGCATCTTTCCCTTCTGTATCCTGCATATAAATTAACCCAGAAATTTATTGGCCCCTATTGTATCACCACTCTCCTCCCTAATGCCGTCACCCTCCACCTTCCTTCCCACGTCTCCATCCACCCCACCGTAAATATTTCCCATGTTAAACCTTATAAAGCCCCACTGGTCGGTCAACCTGTATTTAAACCCGATGCCATCACCATGACCGAAGATTGGCACAAAGAATACGAGATCAATTTTATTGCCACCTCTCGTCTCCATTATGGGAAACTTCAATATCTCATCCATTGGAAGGATTGGGAGGAAGTCGACGGTACTTGGGAGCCGGCCACTAATTTAAAACATGCGTGGGATGCCATCGCTGATTTCCATCGGTCTCATCCAAATGCCCCCAGACCTATCCGCTCCATCTCCAAGACCAACTTCCTTTCCTTATTTCAACCCTTTGGACCCTCCTACATCAAATTCACAGACTCGAGATTGGACCTTGAATCTAGTGAATGGGGGGTAATGTTGTAGTTTGTGTCCAACACCATACGCTTTTCACTTTTTTACTTTACACTTCGCTCATATCCTATGATCCCTGAGCACTGTTTTACCCCTAATCCTTTTCCAAAGTCACATGACCAGTACATGTGATCGCGGGAAACCTCACCTGACCTGGGGCCTAGACCATGACATCATTATGATGTCACACCTCATGGACAACTTCTTTCTCTCACACATATGCTTCTTTTCTTCTTTCACATTTCATGACCTTCTATCACATTCCATATCTCACGTCTGCCCTAAACCCATCTCCCTCTATATAAACCCTACCTTAATCTCCATATTTTCTCCAGTCCTGTTCATTTGTATTCCTCCCTTCCTCATAGGGACCTTGTACATCTGAATACCACTCTCTTCTCCTCATCACCAGCCTCGTCCTCTGTCAAGGGACTCTATGCTTCATCTCATCATGGTCATCATTTCCATTCCTGCCACCAATATCGTTCTTGCAGTGTCGCTCGTCGCTGATACTTGTCGCCATCATCTCTACGTCTTTTGTCAACTCCTCGCACCTGTTGTTTAGGTGCTTGTCGTTTATAGTTGTTCAAGGCCAACAACATTCCATCCCTTTAGACCCTCCTACATCAAATTCACAGACTCAAGATTGGACCTTGAATCTAGTGAATGGGGGGTAATGTTGTAGTTCGTGTCCAACACCATACACTCCTTACTTTTTCTTTACTCTACCTTCACTCATATCTTATGATCCCTGAGCATTGTTTACCTTAGTTTCTCTTTCCAAAGTCATGTGACCAGTGCACATGATCGCAGGAAACATCACTTGACCAGAGGTCTAGCCCATGATATCATCTATGATGTCATGCCTCATAGACATGCTTCTCTCTCACATTCCATCTTCTTTTATTTCATGACTGTTAATGGCCTTGAACCAACTAATAATGAGTACCGGAAACACCTGGGATGAGGAACTGGTAGAAAATGTAAAAGCGGTGGTGGCGAGTGTTAGCGACAAGGGAGACAACAAAGATGAGCTGATCATTGAAGATGGGAATGAGTAGCATAATGACATGGAGCATACGAGGTCCCTTTACAGAGGACTAAGCTGGCAAGGTAGAGGAGAGTGGTATTCAAGTGTACACGGTCCCTATGAGGAAGGGAGGAATATAAGTGAACAGGACTAAGGAATTATGGAAAGGGAGGATGTGTTTATATAGCTGGAGAGTACTTTAGGGCAGGTGTGGGAAATGGAATGCTATGGAAGGTGATGGAACAAAAGAAGCACAAACGTGAGAAAAGAAGATGTTCATGAGGCATGACATCATAAATGATGTCATGGGCTAGGCCTCTGGTCATGTGATGTTTCCCATGGTCACATGCACTGGTCATGTGACTTTGGAAAGAGAACTAAGGTAAATGGTATTCAGGGATCATAGGATATGAGCAAAGGTAAAATCAAGAAAAGTGATTGAAAAGCGTATGATGTTGGACACGAACTACAACAATGACCTTCTATCACATTCCAGGACATTCCATTTCTCACACCTGCCCTAGAGTATTCTCTAGCTATATAAACCCTTCCTCCCTCTCCATAATTTCCTTAGTCCTGTTCATTTGTATTCCTCCCTCATTAGTAGGGACCTTGTACATCTCAAATACCACTCTCCCTTTCATCGCCAGCCTCATTCTCTGTAAAGGGACTCGTCTATGCTCCATGTTGTCACTCTGCTCATCCCTGTCTTCAACAATCAACTCATCTTCATTGTCTCTCTGATTGCTGACACTTGTCGCTGCCATTTCTACATCTTTTATCAGTTCCTCATACTGGGTGGTCTCAGTACTCATCATTAGTTTGTTCAAGGTTGTTAACATCAATGCTTCCAGGTTCTTGGCTGCAATGAAAAGAAGTACCACAGCACAAAAAGTCATTGATTCTACAGTGTTTGGGTGGAGAGGATAGTATATGACCAACTTCTTGACTCTGATTTGTCTGTAGTGCTCATTCTGCCCAAAAGAAGTTGTCCTGGATGCTATATTAGATACTCAGAACTTTTCATCATGATTTCACCTTGACCTGCTTTGATATTTGCAGGTCTGTAGACAATGCAGGCAACAAGTTCAGATTTGTGATTAAATTTGACAACAATTCACTTATACAGTATTGCAGTTCAGTCATAGGTTTTTTTTTTGCTAACTTTGTCTGGATAGATGGGCACTCCCAACCTCCTGTAGGCTCAGAGCATGGCAACTGGAGGAAATTGTGGGCTTGGAGATAAAATCATAGAAATATACATGAATGCTTCATTATTGAAGAGGTTTTGGATATCAGATGGTGACTGAACAAGCTTGAACACTTTTTGACAAATTCTAAAAGAAAGGGCAGGAATACCCAATGCTAAAGTACATTAGCTAGGAAGAAACTGTTGTCGGTCTTGAACTATTATAATGACAAGTGCCTATATCACAAGCGTGAGGAGTTGGTAAAAAACTAAGAGACAACAGTAGTGAGTGTCGAAGACAAGAGAGACGGCGAAGACGATGCGAGTTGTTGGGATAGGCAAGATAACAGTTACGAGATGGAGCATAAGTTGTTCCTTGGCAGAGGACTAGGCTGGCAGAGTTAGGAAAAGTAGTATTCAAGTGTACAAGGTCCCTATTGTTACGCTTGGTCTGGGTAGGAGTGAGCGTAGCCTTGGATAACCCTTAGTTGGCTAAGGGTAGATGTGAGGAGTGTCAGGACGATGCCGACAGGGTGTTCAGCGATCAAGAGTCGAAGAACAAGTCCTGGACAAAAGGTTTGTCCAGTGATGAGATCAAGTGGTTCAAAGATAGTCCAATTAATATGGAGGACAAGGATGCAGTCGCAAAGACGAGAGTCGATGCATTGAGTGGATCAAGGACAAGGGACTAAGGATATATTCCCAAGGAGAACTAAGCTAAAGGACAGGTATGTGATGCAGGGGTTTATATACCTAAGGGGAGCATGCATGGACCAAGCTATGTAATCAGGGTAAAGGGCACACTTGGTAAGTGCCAAGAGAATTAGTAAGGTCAAGCAAAGGAAGCGTGACTCAGAATGAGTCATGTGCGACAAGGTATGACTCAACATGAGTCAAGACCTGAGACAATGGTACGAGCGATGACAACATGAGAAAGGTGAACCTGATGGGGTTACTGTGGAGTACTGGTCATTGTGAGACAAAAGAGATGAATGTGTACAATGGTGGCGTGAGAAAGGTGAACCTGCAGGTTACTGTAGAGAGTCTACCATCGTTAGAGAAAAGAATAAATGAGAAACGACATAACGGATGACAAAGCATAGGGAATTGTAACATTACCCCTCCACTAAACCTGAAGCACTGATGAGGGGATTTGATGACCCACAGTTTGAAGCTCAGAAGTCGAGGGCGTAGTGCCCAGGGGAGCCAGTGACATTGGCATAGGCGTTGTTGTCCCATTCAGGATCGACGCCGAAGACAGGAGAGGGCTCACAAGGGAGCGGGGGAATGGGAGAAACCATATGACAACGGTTTGGACCATACCTGGCAGTGGGAGGACGAGGAGTGCCATGGGGGCGGTGAAACGAAGATGGGAAGGACGAGGACATGGAGTGTTGGATGGAGGACCCAGAGGACAACAATGAGGAAATGCGAAGAGGTTCACGGTGACAGAGAGGACAGGTGGCCTGAGGATGACCAGGTGCGGTGCAAAGACAGATGGGACACTCTTAGAGAGGGCATTGGACGTGGTGGTGCCCAAGGCAATGACACATGTGGCACATTTTGTGGTACCGGGGATATGTCGCAGGGAGAGGTTGGCAACCATCAAAGCTGGTCCACCATGCTTCTGCACGTTCGATGGCGCGAAGCTTGTTGGTGGTGAGGGGGGACGATGAGACAAAGGGAGAGGAACAGGTGGTATATGGTGGAGGAAGGGACGTGGGGGTGGTACAGTAGTGATCCGTGATAGCACAGGTGAAGCGATCAATCTCGAGGAAGAACTCGCCGAAGTAGAGCTGATGGGCAAGGATAATGAGGGTGCCATGAGTATGGTGGCGGATGGAAAAGAGGAGGGCCTTGATTAGGCTGTGGAGCGCTTCAGCGGTCTCTGTGGATTGCAGGATGGGGGTGAGTTGTTCGAGGCCTAGGAATGCTTGGTATAGTGCCAGGAGGGGGGAGTCCATGTCAAGGTGTGAGTCAATGTACTGCGCCAGGCAGGGGTTGAAGACGAGACAGAAGACATTCTGAGCATATGCGGTGTCGGGGTGTCCCTCATGGGTGTGATGGGCTGTCAGGGGGAGGTCTACAGCAGTGATTGAATGCATATCAGCGGAGGTTATAGTAGTGATAGAAACAGGAGGGAGAACGGGAACCGGGACTATGTTTTCTTCTGCGTCCCACCTCATGGTGGCAGCATCGCTGGAGATTTCGACATCTGAGATGTCGTTGATGATATGGAAGGGCAAAGGGGCAATAACAGGCAAAGAGGATTGGGAGTGGATGGAGGGGTCAGGGACGGAGGTGGAAGCAGGGACGGAGACAAGCTGGTTGATGGACATGGTGGTTGCAATGGAAGGGAGTGTGGGAATGGGGTCAGAGGTGGTGACACATTTTATAATCATTTACAAACTCCATAGCATGCTTCAAATCAGACTCTGAAACCCAGGAGTCTTCTTCGGTGAAGTAGCCCTTCCATCGGATCAGGAAGGAACAGGAGCGCGGTGTTCTGCAGTGTTTCAGAATCTTCTCAATTTCGTATTCCTCCTCACCTTCTACAAGATCCGAGGGAGGAGCTGGGAAATTGGGGCCATGGACGGAGTTCTCATGATAGGGTGATAACAGAGAAGTGTGGAAGACCAGGTGAATCTGCCAAGTTTTGGAGAGGCGGAGCTTGTATGTGATTGGAGAAAGTACCTGAGTAATGGTAAAGGGACCTTCCTGTTTTGCGGCGAATTTCGGGTTAACTACAGAACGTTTCAAGTTCCACACTTCGAGCCAAACCTTATCCCCTTGGGTAAAAAGGGTGAACCGTTGCTTGGATCGTGCCGCCATGGTCTGGCAGGCGAGTTCATGCATGGTGAGGGCTTTGTCGCGTGTGGTAATGAGGGTGGTAAGGCAGTCAGAGACGGCAGGGACCATAGACGAGGGAATAACCGAGGAAAGGGCTTGGGGTTCGAAGCCCATCATAAGGAAGAAGGGCGATTGCCCTGTGATGGAATGGAGGCGGTGATTGTGCATGAATTCTGCCAAGGAAATCTTAGCAGACCATGACGAAGGTTCATTATCACAAAAGATCTGAAGATACGTTTCGACCTCCTGGTTTACTCGTTCAGTCTCTCCATCAGTCTGTGGGTGGTACGTGGTGGAGAGGGCGAGATTGTAGAAGAGGAGGTGTCCAAGTTCTTTGGCGAAGGCAGATGCGAATTGTGGGCCGTGATCAGAGATGATCTTCTCATAGAGATCAAACTGGGTGAAGACCTTGTCGAAGAAAAGCTGTGCTATTCCTTCAGCAGTAACTGTGGACATAGTGGGGCAGAGAATTACCCCCTTCGTAAGCCCATGGTTGACCACAACCAAGAGCGAATCGAAGCCAGAAGACAGAGGAAGACTGGTGATCAGGTCACAAGAGACCTGTTGGAAAGGGCGAGTGCAAGAGGAGCAAATGGGGGTGAGTGGGGGAACCGTGGGGTGTGTGTTAACTTTGTGTTGCTGGCAGATAGCGCAGCCAGCAACATATTGGCAGATGAACTGGGCAAGCCCAGGCCACCAATACTGTGCAGAGACAAGTTGACACATTTTCAGGAATCCAGGGTGGCCTGCCATTTCATGATCGTGGCACCCGGCTACCACATCACGGCAAAGGGTCCCGTCAAGGGGAACATAGGCATGACATTTAAAGGAAAGAAGGCCATTGGAGTAGGACCAATCCTCAAAGTTGGTGTGGAAGGGGGAAATCTGGAGTTTCTTGCTGACCGTGGCTTGGATGGCATTCAGGATGAGGGGGTCGGAGGCAGAGGAGGCAACAAGTTTCTCATGCAGGGTTGCATTGATGAGATTGACAAACATGAAGTTGGGGAGGGCGACAACGTCAGAGTTGTCGGTATCGGACTCGGGAATAAAATCAGGGCGGCGGGAGAGTGCATCAGGGCCAGCAAGGAGTTTGCCGGGGATGTGGATGATTTTGAGATCAAAATCTGCGAGGTCAAGGAGCCACCGGGCTTGGTGGCGGTTGAGTTCTTGGGCCTGACGGAAATAGGTTAGGTTTTTGTGATCGGTGAATACTTGAACAGGGAATATGGAGCCGTGGAGGTAGTGGCACCACATTTTGAGGGCATGGAGAATTGTGAGAAGCTCCTGATCATGGATATCGTAGTTCCATTCTGCAGAAGATAGCGAAGCGGAGTTGTAAAAGCAGGAGTGCCAATCTCCATTGGCGTCAGTTTGAAGGAGAATACCTCCGGTGACCCATTTGGAGGCATCAGTGGCGATGGCAAAGGGCTTGGTGAGATCAGGAAGCTGGAGGACGGGTCGGAACTGGAAAAGCTCCTTGAGGTGGTCAAAGGACTGCTGTTGATTAACAATCCAGATCCAAGGTTGCTTTTTCTTTGTAAGGTCGATGAGAGGGCATGCAACTGTGGAGCAGTCAGGGATGAAGCAGCGGTAGAAATTGGCAAAGCCCAAAAAGGAGTGAACACCCTTAAGGTTAGTGAGTACCAGCCATTTGGCGATACCATCGAGTTT
Organism: Hemileccinum hortonii; assembly: GCA_038090055.1. Classification (NCBI taxonomy): domain Eukaryota; kingdom Fungi; phylum Basidiomycota; class Agaricomycetes; order Boletales; family Boletaceae; genus Hemileccinum; species Hemileccinum hortonii. The sequence continues at coordinate 11,134 of JBBPLZ010000054.1, read as the reverse complement.
GACCAGGTCCATAGTGAGTTGGCCCGGTTTCACGATCATACCAAGGTATTCAACTTCCTTAGTGTCAAACACACATTTCTCAAGCTTGAGGTGGAGGTCGAGTTCCTCCATTCGCTGTAGAACGCGCTTGGTGCGCTCTTCATGGGTCTTTTGATCAGGGGAGAAGATCAGTAGGTCATCCATATAGATGATGAGCCATCCTTCAGCAATCATGTCGCGGAAGGAGTTGTTCATGAATCTCTGGAATGTGGCGGGGGAGTTAGTCATGCCAAAGAACATAACTGTGGGTTCAAAAAGGCCTTTATGGGTAATGAATGCGGCTTTCCATTGATCACCATCTTTGATTCTGATGTTGTTGTACCCCAAACAAACGTCGAATTTAGTGTATACCTGAGCCTCCTTGAGTTTGTCTACGAGGTCAGTGATCAGGGGGAGAGGGTAGGCGTCCTGAACAGTATGTTCGTTCAGGTAGCAATAATCCTGGCATGGGCAGAGTTTGCTATCCTTCTTTTTGACAAAAAAGAAGGGCGATACTTGGGGGGAGTTCAAGGGGCAGATCTTTCCGGCTTTGAGGTTTTCATTGAGGAAGTCCTCAGCAGCTTTCTTTTCATTGGGGGAAAGGGGGTAGATCTTGCCGATCTTTGGGGTGAAAGAGTCCTTGAGGTTGATAGTGTGGTCGTAGGGATGAGAAGGAGGGAGTTCGCTGGTGGCGACTTCAGAAAACACCTTGGAGAAGGCAGCGTACTCAGGGGGAAGTGTAATCTTGGGTTTGTTTGTGAGTTGTTTGATCACGAGATCTGTTACACTTGGTCCGGGTAGGAGCGAGCGTAGCCTTGGATAACCCCCAGTTGGCTAAGGGCTGACGCGAGGAGTGTCAGGACAATGCCGACGGAGTGTTCAGCGATCAAGAGTCGGAGAACGAGTCCTGGGCGAGAGGTTACCCAGCGACAAGATCAAAGAGTTTGAGGTAGTCCAATTAATACGAAGGACAAGGACATTGTTGCGAAGACGGAAGTCGATGCGCATGAGGGATCAAGGACAAGGGACTAGACGTGTATTCCCAAGGAGAACTAAGCTAAGGGACAGGTATGCAACGCGGGGGTTTATATACCTAAGAGGAGTGCGCACGGACCAAGCTATGTAATCTGGGTAAAGGGCACACTTGGTAAGTGCCAAGGAAATGAGTAATGCCAAGCAAAAGAAGCATGACTCGGAATGAGTCATGCGCAGCAAGGTATGACTTGACATGAGTCAAGACCCGAGACAACAGTATGAGCGATGACAGCATAGGAAAGGTGAACCCGAAGAGGTTACCGTGGAGTACTGGTCATCGTGAGACAAAAGGGATAAATGCATATGATGGTGGCGTGAGAAAGGTGAACCCGTAGGTTACCGTGGATAGTCTACCATCGTGAGGAAAAGAATAAGCGGGAAAAAGGCATAGCAGATGACTAAGCATAATGAATCGTAACAAGATCAGTGGCAGTGGTGTATTCTTTAACATGAGTGGGGTTAATGATGATTCAGCGATCGCCGTGGATGTACCTCTTGCAGGAATAGGCAGAGACGGCAGTTTTGACAAAATCTTCCGTTGTTGTCAGCCTTGAACAATTATAACGATGAGTGCCTATGCAACAGGCACGAGGAGTTGAATGAAAATGTAGAGACAACGACAGTGGGTGTCAGCAACGAGCGACACAGTGAGAATGATATTGGTAGCGGAAAGAGAGACGATGACAGTGACGAGGTGGAGCATAAACACAGTCCTTTGACAGAGGCCTAAGCTGGCGAAGAGAAGAGGAGTGGTATTTGTGTGTACAAGGTCCCTATGAGGAAGGGAGGAATACAAGTGAACAGGACTGAGGAAATTACAGAGGCTCAGGTAGGGTTTATATAGGCAGAGACGACTTAAGGGTAGGCATGAGAGATGGAATATGATGGAACACGATAGAATGTGAAAGAAGAAAAGAAGCATAAACGTGAGAGGAAGAAGCTGTCCATGAGGTGTGACATCATAGTGATGTCATGGTCTAGGCCTTAGGTCAGGTGATGTTTCCCGTGGTCACGTGCATTGGTCATGTGACCTTGGAAAGGGATTAGGGGTTAACGGTGCTCAGGGATCATAGGATATGAGCGAAGTGTAAGGTAAGAAAAAAGTGAAAAGCGTACAATGTGGACACGAACTATAACATCTGTGCGAATGTACTCTGGATTCCTGATGTCAAGGTAATCGTAGAGGTTTTTGTCCCAGTTGTGGTGGATCTGGTGATGACAAGGGACCGGAGTGAGTTCATGGTATCGGATGCGGGCAAGGAATGTGTCATGGGTCGTGGAGTTGGTGGAGGATTTTTCAAAGAGGGTTTTCGACTGGTCGGTAGACTCATCGATTTGGATAGTATTCTTCTCCAAGTTGATGGCGGGGTTGACTGTGGTCAGCTAGGGGAAGCCAAGGATGATGCATTCTTCTCCACATCCCATGACATGGAAGAGAACTTCGTGGATTACGCTGTTGACGGAGATGAACAGATTGGCCGTGTATCGGATGGTGCTTTTCTTGTTCAGAGTTTAATCAATGTTGTGGACTTGAATCGGCTTCTCGAGCTTGTGGCAAGGGATCCGATGTTTTCATGTGAATTGCCAGTCAAGGTAATTGATCGTTGCTCCAGAGTCAACAAGAGCTGTGGTTTTGACGTTTTTGAGAGTGTGCGAGGGGACAATGAGTTGAACGGGGATACTCAAAGATCTATTGGTCTTGGAAGATATAGGCGCTACTTTAGAGACAATGGGGGAGGATCGCATTGATTGATACTCCCCTTTCAAAAACCCTTGATGTAGGTGACTGTCTCGGGGATGTCTTCGTCGTCACATTGCATCAGGTCCAGCATAGCCGTCTCTTCTTTGTTGTTCTTTGCTACTGCTACATCACCACCTTTTGACTTCTTTTCTTCAGAAGGCATTGGGGCGGTAGTGAACTTGGCCTTGCAGTTCGCGGAAGTGTGACCGGGCTTCCAGCAATAGAAGCAGAGGCCCTTACGGGCACATTTGGAATGGAGGGCGTCGGTGAGTTTTGGGGGATGAGTGGAGATGACGTCGACGTCCATAGCATCTGGGTTGACAGCACAGGGGAGGTGGAAGGTTTTTGTGGGGGTGGCAGGTTTGGCGTTGTGCACCTTGATTTCCTGGGCGCGTTCCCACATGGTATGGAAGGTCATAGCCTTCTTGTACCAGTCGTTGATTTTAGTGGGAACAGTCTCCATCATCATGATATGAGACATGACTGGGGCAGGGATACTGGCCGAGTAGTAGCCAATAAGGACGTTGGAGTCAGTGACTCTGGCAATGGCGGCGTGGTTCTGGAATTGGGATGTGTAGGACAAGAAAGAGGGTTTGTACACCCCCTTCAAGGTGATCATGCGGGTGGTGGATATTCAGGCGATGGATTGTCCAATGACATCGTGGTGTTGGAAGGCCTTGTTGATTTTGTCAATGAAGTCCAACCAGGTACCCATGGATACGGTGCCGGAGACGGTGTTGATACTGGCAGCACGGAAAGTGGTTTCCCAGGTGTGGGCCAATCTCTTCGTCATGAACGAGAGGATGAAAGCGATTTTATTTGCTTCGGTGTTGTACACGTCAGCAGGGGTCGAGAGGTAAAAGAGGCACGAATCAAACCATGCCTGGTACTTGGCAAATGAGCTGTCATACTCAAAGGGAGAGTTGAGCTTGAGCTTGACTGGTTTCACCAAAAACATAGTAGTCGGAGGCGTCAAGGGTGGGGGCGAAGGCGAAGGCGAGGGGTTTCATCTGAAAGATAACGTAGGAGTTCGAAGAGGTGGCGCTGAGTCCTGGTCTTCGTCAGTAGAGTTGGGGGTGATGACAGGAGGCGGATGCCGTGTGGCGGTCCAATAAGGGTCTCTGTGGTGGGACAGAGTGGTTCAGTGATACGGCTTACGTAGTAGTAGCCGTGAAAGAAGGAGCTTAGTTCTTTTGTTACGCTTGGTCTGGGTAGGAGCGAGTGTAGCCTTGGATAACCCTTAGTTGGCTAAGGGTAGACACGAGGAGTGTCGGGACGATGCCGACAAGGTGTTCAGTGATCAAGAGTCAAAGAACGAGTCCTGGACAAGAGGTTTGTCCAGCGACAAGATCGAGTGGTTCAAAGATAGTCCAATTAATACGGAGGACAAGGATGCAGTCGCAAAGATGAGAGTCGATGCGTCGAATGGATCAAGGACAAGGGACTAAGTAAGAACTAAGCCAAAGGACAGGTACGCGACACAGGGGTTTATATACCTAAGGGGAGTGTGCACGGACCAAGCTATGTAATCAGGGTAAAGGGCATGCTTGGTAAGTGCCAAGAGAATTAGTAAGGCCAAGCAAAGGAAGCATGACTCAGAATGAGTCATGTGCGACAAGGTATGACTCAATGTGAGTCAGGGCCCGAGACAATGGTATGAGCGATGACAGCGTGAGAAAGGTGAACCCAATGGGGTTACCGTGGAATACTGGTCATTGTGAGACAAAAGAGATGAATGCGTACAATGGTGGCGTGAGAAAGGTGAACCCACAGGTTACCGTAGAGAGTCTACCATCATTAGAGAAAAGAATAAACAAGAAAAGATATAACGGATGACAAAGCATAGGGAATCGTAACACCTATGAGGAAAGGAGGAATACAAGTGAACAGGACTGAGGAAATTACGGAGAATAAGGTAGGGTTTATATAGATAGAGATGACTTAAGGGCAGGCATGAGAGGTGGAATGTGATGGAACATGATAGAATGTGAAAGAAGAAAGGAAGCATACTCGTGAGAGAAAGACAGTGTTCATGAGGCATGACATCATAGTGATGTCATGGTCTGGGCCCCAGGTCAGGTGACATTTCCCACAGTCACGTGCACTGGTCACATGACTTTGGAAAGGGAACTAATGGTAAACGGTGCTCAGGGATCACAAGATATAAGCAAAGTGTAGAGTAGGAAAAAAGTGAAAAACATATGATGTTGGACATGAACTATAACATTACCCCCCATTCACTAGATTCGAGGTCCAATCTCGAGTCTGTGAATTCGGTATAGGAGGGTCCAAAGAGTCAGAAGAGGAAGAGGAAGTTGGTCTCAGAGATGGAGCAGATAGGTCTAGGGGTGTTTGGATGAGACCGATGGAATTCAGCAATAGTGTCCTGCACGTGTTTTAAGTTAACGGCCAGCTCCCAAGTGCAGTTGACTTCGTTCCAACCCTTCCAGTGGATGAGATATTGGAGTTTTCCATGATGGAGATGAGAGGTGGCAATAAAATCGATCTTGTATTCTTCATGCCAGTCTTTGGTCACAGTGATGGCATCAGGTTTAAATATGGGTTGACCAGCCAGCAGGGCTTTATAGGGTTTTATGCGGGAAACATTAATGGTGGGGTGGATGGAAATGTGGGAATGGAGGTGAAGGGTGGCAGCATTAGGGAGGTGAGCGGTGATACGATATGGGCCAATGAACTTCTGTGTTAATTTACATGCAAGGTAGGGAAGAGAGAGATGCTCAGTGGAAAGCCACACGAGATTGCCGATAGAATAAGATGGAGTAACAGAACATTTGGATTCTTATGTGTGAGACATCCGATCCTGGGTTTTCTGCAAAATGGCAAAGATTTTGTCATGGTCCTTGCCCATAGTGTTAGCAAATGACCCCCCAGGGGCGGTGGAAGAGGAAGATTCAAACCCAAGCTGAGGTTGATAATTACGGGTAACAGAAAAGGGGGATGTGCTGGTAGCGATGGTGAGAGAGGTGTTGTGGACGAATTGTGCCATTTTGAGATGGGATGCCCATGAATCCTGCTTCTTTGCGATATATGCTTGAAGATAGGCTAGAATCTCGCAGTTGACGCGCTCTGTTTGGCCATTGGTCTGGGGGTGATAGGTAGTAAAGAGTTTTTGTGAAATGCCCAAGACCTTGCACAACTCCTTTGTAAATTCTGAGACAAACTGGGGTCCTCGGTCCGACACTATGGAGGAAGGAAGTCCATGAGAACACCATACATGGTCTCTAAATAAAACAGCTAAATCTGAGGAGGAGGTAGTTTTGTGACAGGGGAAAAGAACAATTTCTTTTGAAACACGATCAACAATGTCGCCAATGGCATCATACCCATTAGAGGTGGGAAAACCTGTGATGAAATCGATAGATATATCAACCCAAGAATGAGGAGGGGTGGAAAGCAGCATAAGTTTTCCTGCCGATAGCTTTGACAATCCCTTCATGAGGGAGCACACCTGGCAGTGGTCTATATAATTAGTGATATTTTTAGCAGCTCCAGGCCACCAATAAAACTTTTTGAGTGAAAAGATGGTGTGATCACGGCCTGGATGACCAGACACAGGGGAGTCATGAAAAAGAGAAATGAGTTCGTGGCGAAGACAAGGGGGCATGAAAATGATGCTGTTTGAAGATTTAAAGAGTTTTTCGTCTGAATAATATTCATATTCATTGATCATGTCAACATTCATTTTAGCTGATTCAAAACGAAGTTTAGTATCAAAATTTGGAGTTAAAGTAGTAGAAGAAATGGCTTGGACTCCCATAGAGCCAAAACCTTTATTGTTACGTTGAGACTTGTCAAGAGTCTTGATTTCTGTTAATGTGGGGTTTTCTATTTTTTCAATAATTAGCTGAGCAATATGATTGCTGTTAGATATGTGGAACAGGGATGAGGAGTGGTTGAAGAGAATTACACCTATTTCTCCCCTATAATTGGTGTCAATGACTCTGGCCATGACGTCGATTTTGTGTTTGAAGGCAAGGCCTGAATGAGGCACAATTCTCCCATACATGCCGATAGGGAGCTGAATCTTGACATGGGTGGGGATAAGTGCCTGATCATGGGCAGGGATGTCAAGATCTGAGGTAGAATAGAGGTCGAAGCCGGCCGCAGTGTCAAAGCCCTTTGTAGGGATGTGTGCGTCCTTGGAGGTGAGTGTAATGGGGATAGATAAATTAGCAATGCGGACAATGGTAGAAGAAAAAACAATGATGTTTTCATTGAGGTTGTCAATGGCATCACCATGGTCGGGGCGGCAGGAGAGGGCGTCAGCGCGGCTGTTGGTGGATCCTGGTTTGTAAATAAGGGTATAGTTGAATTCTTGGAGTAACTCGTGCCAGCAAGCTTGGCAACCAGAGAGCGTTTGGGGTTTTTTCCAGTATTCGAGATTTTTGTGGTCTGTCCAGATTTCGAAGTTAGTTTTCCCAATAAGATAGTGACACCACTCCTCAAGAGCACGCATAATGGCTAATAGCTCCTTATCGTAGATGGGGTAGTTTTTCTCTGCTGGGAAAAGGGAATGAGAAAGGAAGGCACAGGGGCATCATAACTTATCCTCTCCCAGGACCAATAGAACAGCCCCAGTGATGTCACTTGCATCTGTTTCAATGCACATATCTTTAGTAGAGTCTGGAAAAGCGAGGAGAGGAGCAGTAGTGAATTGTTTTTTGAGCGTATCAAACACGGTTTGTTGGGCCTCTCCCCATATATATGTGACGCTCTTTTTGATGAGATCATTAAGAGGGTGGGTGATCTGTCCAAAACCGTTAATGAAACGACAATAATAATTGCAAAGACCAAGGAAGGATTGAAGCTGTTTTAATTTTGTAGGGGCCAGCCAGTCGAGAATGGTGTCGACCTTTTTGGACTGCATGCCAACCCCTTTTTTGGAAATGGTCATGCCTAAGAAGTCAACTTTGTCAGCGTTAAATACACATTTTTCGGGTTTAGCATAGAGGTCATTGTCGCACAGGCACTGCAATACCTCCATGACGACTTTTGAATGATCATCGTCAGACTTTCCCTTAGTGAAGATGCACATATCGTCCAAGCAGACAATGATGACAGTGTATATATCATTGAAAATGTTGTTCATCATCTGTTGGAAGGTTGGCGGGGAGTTAGTCATACCAAAATACATAACAACGGGCTCATAGGCCCCAAGTGGAGTGATGAAGGCAGCTTTCCATTCATTGCCTTCTTTAATACAAACATTGTTGTACCCCCATCACAGATCAAGGCACATGAATTTGTCTCCACCTTTGAGGCGATCGACTAGAGAAGAAATGAGTGGAAGGGGATAAGAATTTTTTACTGTGCCCTTGTTTAGATACTGGTAATCCATAACGAGGCATTTTTCTCCAGTTTTCTTGGGGATAAAAAAGACTGGCACAGTTTGAGGGGATTTAGAGGGCCGAATATAGCCCTTTTCTTGTTCACTAGCAATAAAACTACAGACTTCTTCTAGTTCTGCATTGGAGAGTGGAATGACTCATCCTTTCTTGGGAACAAAGTCGGGTTTGAGGTCGATGGCATGGTCCCAAGGTTTGCATATGGGCATGTGTTTCGATTCTTCCTTACTAAATACATTGAAGAAAGCATGGTATTGCTTGGGGACTTTTTCAGTGAGTCCCTCCTCAATGAAACGAATGTTAACATTCCAGATGTCTTTAATGAGCTGTGGAGCATTAGTTGCTTGACAGTTGCAGGTACAGTGAGAGAAAATGATTGTTTTGTCCTCCCAATCTATGATAGGGTTGTGGCGTCGGAATCAATTATAACCTAGAATGATATTATGTGTTCCAAGGGTCACGACTAGCACATCGACTCCCTTGGAATGCCCTTGGAACATTAGTATAATGAAGACGTAATGAGTAATTTGTCCATGTTTGGAAATGGTGCCATTGGCATTGGTGATGGCAATAGCATTAGAGAGGGAAAACATAGAGATACCATTATTTTTTATCCATTTTTCGTCAATGAAGGTTTGAACAGCTCCAGAATTGAGTAGAGCTTTGGTAGCACATTCATGCCATTCGTTGTTCTTCTGAAACAAAATGTTAGTAAGAATATCAAATTCTCCTCCTTGAGAATTAGAGGGTTCAATGTGAGAAAACGAAGCACAGGAAGATTTGTAAATAGGCGAAAGTGATATTTTTTCTTTTAACAGAGAATGAAGTACACATTGTTTAGAGTCTGGCGCTGCGCTCAAGTGAGTTACTCTATCAGACTGTGAAATGTAAGTAAAAGAATTGTTCAGTGCATCATCGACTATGTCACTGTCCATCTCCCCTTCGACATCAAGAATGGAAAACCTATTAAAAAAAAAAGAAGAAGAAGAAGAAGAAGAAGAATGAGAATGTACATGTGCATTGTCTATGGCCAAGGGCGCACCTCCCAGGTTCACTCGGCTTTCCCTTTTCTTGAATCCTTAAGTCCATTGGCGGCCATTTGGCGCACACATGCCTCAAAGAGGTCGTAATAATAGGCTTGCACCTCTTCAGTCATCCATGGGGGATTTCCGGAACCTTGTTCGCCGGCGGAGGGAGCGGTGATCTCCCGAGTTTGGATACAAGGGGGTGGATAGGTGGTATGACCCATAAGTGGGTTAAACTGTGGCTGGCCCTGGGGGCGGTGAGGTTTCTTGCAATTCCTTGAGAGGTGCTTGACCTCATTGCAGTTATAGCAAGTGTGCGTCTCGGTGGATTGGATAGCGTGTGTATCCATGGGAGCCCCTCAGCCCGGTTGCATACCCGTCTCTGTGAACTGTGGACCCAAGCGGGGTTGGAACTGATTAGTGTTCAAACGTGATCGTTCCAATCACATCTGATTAAAAACCTTGCCAATGGAGATGGCCATCTCTTGTCATTTATCCAGTGTATTGTCAATAGCTGGATTTCAAAGGGATATCTGTGTGTAGATCTGATAGTCGATCCCTTCTTTGTAGAGATGTAACGCCTGATCCTTGGCTAGATTGGCATTGGAGTGAAGCAGCTTGAATTGCTGCGTATACACCTCGATGGGCATATTACCTTGTTTTAATGTGAGGAGTTTTCAGTAGCATTCCTCTGCTACGACATCAATACGGAAATGGGCTTTGACCTTTTTCTTTAGTGCAGACCATTTTGGCCACACATTAGCCTTTTCTACGTCGGTGATTTTATTGTCCTCCTTGGTCATGAAACCTTGGAGGGTGATTCGTGCGAAATCTGCAGCCTTACCATCTGTTACGCTTAGTCCGGGTAGGAGCGAGCGTAGCCTTGGATGACCCCTAGTTGGCTAAGGGCAGACGCAAGGAGTGTCGGGACAATGCCAACGAGGTGTTCAGCGATCAAGTGTCAAAGAACGAGTCCTGGGTAGAGGGTTACCCAGTGATGAGATTGAGTGGTTCGAAGATAGTCCAATTAATATGGAGGACAAGGACGCAATTGTGAAGATGAGAGTCAACGCATCAAGAGGTTCAAGGGCAAGGGACTAAGAGTATATTCCCAAGGAGAACTAAGCTAAGGGACAGGTATGCAATGCAGGGGTTTATATACCTAAGAGGAATGCGCATGGACCAAGCTATGTAATCAGGGTAAAGGGCATGCTTGGTAAGTGCCAAGAGAATTAGTAATGCCAAGCAAAGGAAGTGTGACTCGGAATAAGTCATGCACGATGAGGTATGACTCGACATGAGTCAAGACCCGAAACAATGGTACAAGCAATGATAGTGCGAGAAAGGTGAGCCTGATGGGATCACTGTGGAGTACTGGTCATTGTGAGGCAAAGGAGACAAATGCATACAATGGTAGTGCGAGAAGGGTGAACCCGTGGGTTACTGTGGAGTGTCTACCATCATTAAAGAAAAGAATAAGCAAGGAAAGGCATAACAGATGACAAAGCATAGCGAATTGTAACACCATCCATCCGCAGGAGGACAGTAACTGTTGCTTGTTTACACGTCAATGTGGACTGACATTGCGTCCATGCTGTGACCTTGGTCCACCAATTATGAAAGGTGGCTTGGTTGCCATCCCATGAGTCTGGGTCGGCAAATGCTTTGTACGAGGAGGGGGCAGCAATGGGAGTAGGAGCGGGCATAGAGGCAGCAGTGGTAGCGGCGATGGTGGTGGTGATGAATTGTTGCTGAAGCTGCGCTTGTTGTTGCATGATTCCAGCCAAGAACTGGAACTGATTAAGAATGTCTTGCCATGTCACTGGTGCAGGTTCTCCCAACATCCTTACCATGCTTTATCTTCCAAAAGCACTCTGGGGATTTTAGAAGAATGGGTACTGGTGATGGCGGAGAATGGTGTGAGGACAGAGGACAGAGGGATTAGGACA
>JBBPLZ010000053.1:0-30742 GCA_038090055.1 Hemileccinum hortonii | reverse complement strand
ACAAATCCCTCTGATTGCACCATATAGATTTCTTCATCTAGCTCACCAAATAAGAAGGTGGTTTTAACATCCAGCGCTTCGATTTCCCAATTGTTAAGTGCTGCAAGTGCAAGAACCAGTCAGATTGTCTCAAACCTAGCAACAGGTGAGAATGTTTCTTCATAGTCTATTCCAAAGATCTGAGTAAAGCCTTTTGCAACAAAGTGTGCTTTTACTCAATTGCCAGAGTGTATGGCAAACACCCATCTCCCTTTGATAGGTGTACGACCTTTTGGTAAAGAAACCAATTCCCAAACTTTTCATTCATATAAGGACTTTATTTTGTCCTTGGATGCATCGTACCATGCTTGTTGTTGATCTTGAGGTAGCTTTGCTATATCTCGGTAATGTTTTGGTATGGTCCATTCTCCATAATCAATTGCTGCAGCAAAGTGATGTAACATCCACTTATTGCTGTACATTTCTCTGAGATTTTCTTCCTCATTAGTAGGTCTTTGTTCTGGTTCTGGATTTGAATCCAGTTGGATAGGAGATGACTCCTCCTGAATAGGAACAAGTCCTTCTCTTAGATCTCTCTTGATTGCTATTGGTGGATGATCACCATAAGCATTGTCTGGAAGAACTCGAGGTTGTGGAACATGAGTAGATTGTTACAATTCTCTTTGCTTTGTCATCCGCTATGCCCCTTTTTCACTTATCCTTTTCTTTCGTGATGATAGACACTCCACGGTAACCTGCGGGTTCACCTTTCTTGCACTATCATCATATGCATTCATCCCTTTTCTCTTATGATGACCAGTACTCCACAGTAACCCCATTGGGTTCACCTTTCTCATGCTGTCATTGCTTGTACCATTGTTTCGGGTCTTGACTCATGTCGAATCATACCTCATCATGCATGACTTATTCTGAGTCATGCTTCCTTTGCTTGGCATTACTAATTCTCTTGGCACTTACCAAGCATGCCCTTTACCCTGATTACATAGCTTGGTCCATGCACGCTCCTCTTAGGTATATAAACCCCTGTGTCGCATACCTGTCCCTTAGCTTAGTTCTCCTTGGGAATATACCTTTAGTCCCTTGCCCTTGATCTACTCGATGCATCGACTCTCGTATTCGCGATTGTGTCCTTGTTCTTCGCATTAATTGGACTATCTTTGAACCTCTCGATCTCATCGCTGGGCAACCCTCCGCCCAGGACTCATTCTTCAACACTTGATCGCTGAACACCCCGTCGGCATTGTCCCAACACTCCTCACGTCTGCCCTTAGCCAACTAGGGGTTATCCAAGGCTATGCTCACTCCTACCCAGACCAAGCGTAACATAGATCAACATTGTTCTACAGGTGGTCTAAAGGTTGATCTATCCTCACACATCAGATGATACTGATGAGGACAAGAATGGAACTCTGGTAATAACTCTCCGGACTGTTGTTTGGGTGGCATCCAATTTTGTTGGACTGGAGTGGATGTATACCAGATATTCTCTTGAGAAGGAGAGGGAGGTGAATCCAATAGCAAGTATTGTTTGTGCTGATGTCTATCCTCAAGATCACTACAATGTCCTGAATCTAGTTGGCTTCTCCATACACCTGGATGTGTGGGTGACTGTTCAGTCTGATAGGAGGGCAGATTATTGGGACTTTGTGGTGATTTGAAGTGAAGAGGTGACAAAGCATGAGGAGGTGTTTGTGGAGGAACCCAAGGTTCATCTGATGGGGTATATTCACTGTTTTGATCAGGAGTATTTCCTTGAGGTATTGGAACATTAATTTCAACATATCTGTTTGGTTCCAATTGTTCCAAGTTATCCAGTTCTGATGGTTCTGGTCCTGGTCTGGAAAGATCTTGTTGTGGAATAGGGGCAGGTCTGTCTTTTTAACTTCTGGAACAGCGCAGAAAGAAGTTCTCATCAAATATAGCATTAGTTGCAACCATGACTTGATGTTTACTCTTTGATCAGAAATGCCAACCTTTAGTGTTAGGTTTGTACCCAATGAATATCATCTCTTCAGATTTGGGGAATAGCTTGTCCAGCCTTTGTTCCAGAGGGATAAAGACATAGGCTCGACATCTGAAGACTTTGAGGTATGATGCATCTGGTTTCTTTTTGTTGAATAATTCAATAGGAGTTTTCCATTCATGACGATGCATTAGTTGTCTATTATAGACATGTAGGGCAGTCTCTACAGCATCCTGCCAGAATGCTTTAGGAAGGCAGGCATGTTGGCACATGGCTCCTGCCTTTTCTAATATGGTTCAATTGAATCTCTCTGCATGTCTGTTTTGCTAAGGCATGTGGGGAATGGAAGTCTGATGAGTGACATCTCAGAAAGTGAGTGTAACAAACGCTCACTTCATGCAACCCCTATTTCATTTATCTTATCTTATCTTCATCTTATCTTATCAGACAAGGAGACCACACAGTCACATCTCAAGACATGATGTGGACTTGTCACTTTTCCTCACATCAAGGTCATAAGAACACATCACGTGACTTAAACCCATTCGGTATCACAGCCCTCATTTAATTTCCATACTGTGTTCACCTCATGTTGGTGCTTCCATTCTGATGCCACACCCATCACACATCTTTTTAATGACACAGCATACTGAAACACCTCATGTACCACAGCCTTCATCAAGGCAGTGTCTTATCTTCTTATCTCACGTTTCAGATGCAACCCATGACCCTAGATGACTCATAATGATTCACACCCTTAGCCCAGGGCATAGGGATATGACATATTAGGATAAATTAGGTACAAATAGGTACAAACACTCATGTAGTATATAAACCCATGGATCAGCGCCAGAGAACTCCAGTCAAGTTCTCTTGGTTCTCCCCCAAAGAATCATTTGAGAATTTAAGAGCTCCCTTTTCCTACCTTTTCCTTCACCTTTTGTCACAGACCTCAGCTTGGCTATGCTTCGCGCTAGTCTTTAGTCTTTGGTTGTTTCAGTGAAGAACGCCTGAAACTTGTGATCCATAAATTCCCCTCCTCGGTCCGAACATATGGAGGCCAGGGAGTGACCAGTAAAGGTCTCAGCCCAAGAGACCATATTTTTAAAGTTAACCAAGCAATCTGACTTGGCCCGCAAGGAGAGCAAGGCATACCCAATGCAATCACCAATGAAAGTAAGTATATATTGAGTCCTAGAGTGAGGCTCAGCAGGCATAGGACCAACAAGGTCGGTGTGCATCAAAGCAAGGGGGCAAGAAGCCTGCTTGCCAGAGGATGAAAAAGAGCGGTCCAGCATCTTTCTGAGAGAACATCTGCGATAGGGCAGAAGATTGGAAGTGACCGGGAAGGTTGGAACATCAGAAAGGTGGGTAGAGGCATGTTGGAGAGCATTCCGAGAAGTGTGGCCAAAACATTGGTGCCAGATCTGATAAGAATGATCATCCGTAAGAGAGGCAATAAACCCGGAATCTGGAGTAATCATTTCTGACTGAAACCAGTGCAGGTTATTAGCAGGTGATAAGGCAGTAGCCTATATTGACATGCATCCTCTCTTGTCCCTGATCTTTGATCTGGATTGTGTTATTTCACAGCGATAGCCATGGGCTGTTAAGGAAGGCACTGAAAATAAGCGAGGTGCAGCATCAGGAGCAAACCAAACTTCTTCTAGAGTTACCATAGGTGATTTGAAACCACCATTGACCTGTTGAACTAAGATGGTTCCAGGATCATGCATAGTGACCTTGTTCCCATTGGCAACAGAAGCAATTCACTTCTGAGATCCTAGATGAACAAAGTCTTCAATAAAAGGCGATAAGTGATCAGTATAACCACTATCAAGCATCCAATGAGATTTATTGAAGGTAGACTTGTCTAAATCACCCTGAAGCACAAAAGCTTTGATATAAAAGTAAAGGTGCTCACTGGATTCCTCATCATAGTAAGTAGAAAGCTTATACTCTCCTCTATCATATGGTAAACGATCTCCTAACTTCTGGCTGTAATCTCGGATAACTGGTACATGTCCTTCATGCGTTCCGTGAGATACCATATGGTAATCTCCACCATATACAGTAGGTGGGACAGATGCAAGAAATGATACAGACTGTGTATAAGGAACAGGCAGAGAAGGGAAATTAGAGAAGAGAGAAGAAAAATGACTATTATCTGAGACCAAATCACCAAGAGAAAACTGTATTTCTTTTTATTCTTTTTTTTCTACTGAGCAGTCTTGTGTCTTGTTCCAATGAAGGGAACAGTTTTTCCAAATTAATTGAAAGGTCTCATCTCATAGACAGTCTTGCTCCATCTTTAGAGACGTCAGATGGAGCATGCTCGAAAGGAATAAGAGTTTTCCACCATATCCATACCTGTATCTGTGTCTTGCATCTCGGTGTCCAGATCTGGAGCACTGGGTTCGTTTGAGTTGAAATTAGTGTTCTTGATCACCCTTTCAAACTGATCCATCTTGTCTTCTCCTATAAGAGGGTTGTCGTAAAATGTCTAACCAGAAGTGTTATCTTCCATTGGAGTAAACTCTATAGCTTCATTTAGCATCATGTCATCAAGTGTGACTTTGTGAACGAAACCTTCTCCCTCAAAGGTGCTAGCCTGATGGGCCCTTCCTTTTCCTTTAGTGCTCTTCTTTTGTTGTCTCAGTTCGAATCCGGATTAGCTTTGCTGCTTTTTGTTAGCAAATGAAGATGGATGTCTCTTCTGGAATCTGGGGCAGAAGCCACTGGATCTGGAAGGTCCAGGTTGTGATTGGGGCTGGAAAGAAGATCCCTGAGGACATTTCCATTTATTTTGTTTAGGTGGACCATGATGGATCACATTGGTCCAGCTAATGGAAGAGTAACTTACTGGTTCATTCTCTACATTAGAAATGCAAGAGCGAAGAGAGGTGACTTGAGAGCGACCTCAGGTTTCATGGAAGTCGATCTTGGATAAAATCTGGCTTTGAATATTGTCAACTGTGAAATTTGCCTTCTTGATAGTCTGCGCCATAGTAGACATGAATGTAAAGAACTGATCCAGAAGAGAGAGAAGGAATATTACTTGGAAGGTTTCCGGAAGGTCAAGTCCAGTGGCTTGTATCTGGTTGAACAAGGAGGTAATCTTGTTCATACCGACTTGTGCATTCTTTGGATTGATTTGTGCACAAAGAGCCTGATAGAACAGGTTGAACTGTCTGGAAAGACCTCAGTTTCCGTAAAGAGAAGTCATCTTGTCCCAAAGGTGTTTGGACAAGCTGGTGATGGTACTGTCATAGGTATAGGTGACATGATGAAGGAGAGAGTTGTTTAGGGTATTGGCAAAGATTCTGATGGCTCTTTTGTCGATTATGATCCATTTGGCTTGATCAGCAGTTGCTATGCCAGCATGGGTCGAGGTTTCGGAGACAAAACTCCAGACAGAGAGGGATTCGAGAACAGATTGGACACAGATTGCCCAGGTGGTATAATTGGTAGGTCCTTGAAGGACCGGAATACAGCTAAGAAGAGTATTGTCGACTTTGAAGTTGATGGTGGTAGAAAGTGGATTGGTAGTCATTCTTTAGAGGAATGAAAGTAAATCTGGAAATCCTTTGTCAACGATTAGGTCATTATAAAGAAAGGTAAGAAGATTGAATGGGATAATGCCTATTCATCCTATCGTAGCCTGTGGTGTTGAAACCCTCAGTGGTGTTGCTGTCCTTTGTCTTCATCTTTTCCAAATAAGCCACAAGATAAGATGACAAGCCTTCTTGTTTTGTCTGAGTGATTCCACAAGTTTCCAATCCCAATACATCTTTTGCTCCTCTTTTGTGAATGGACTGTTGTACTCTTTTAGAGTGTAGGTATCCGGATCTTGACTATGTAACTTGAAAAGATTGAAGAATGTAGTCAGAAAGTAATGAGGATTGTTAATCCGGACACCGGATTCTATTCTAATGCTTTCTCTCATACAAGATATGTACGGCAAGGTAATCTCATCATTGCTACTTCAAGCATTTAGCTGTAAAAAGTTTCTATAGTGATAACGGTAGTTTATGTTCTTGTTATAATAAGCATGATCAGAATATTCATGTATAGTCCAAGAAAGAAGAACAGAAGTATTAAGATAAAGTCCAGACCTAAGAAGTGTGCCGAAGTTTTCGTTTTCTAGTGCCTTCTTCTGCAGCTCTTCTTTTTCCAGAGTGGAAAGTTCCTGCAAGAGATGCATAAACGACATCTTCTTGATCGGTACCTGCTGCTTCTTTTATTAGCTTTTGAATTGTTTTTGCTTTTTTATAGAGCGCCAAATTGTGCTCCTTTAGGTAGAAACGATGAAATTCATCAAAGAGGGAATTGAACATTCTGGTAGTCATACCATTATATGTGTGCCGGTCCTGTGGTTCCAGTTCTTGATCCCCATTGGGCATCTCATTCATCCAAGCGTCTTCCAGAAAATGGAGGTTGGGAGCAAACGACTTGATATAAAAAATGTTGGAGTAGCAGGAAGAAAAGAGATCCTGGCAGAAAATCTCAAATCCTTGGTTGTGGACTTGGTAGTCTCTGCTATTCTTATAGGATGGAACGGGAAAGGCCCAGCCAGCTCCTTCATAATAGGTCTCGATCCTCTCATTGAGGTATTGGAGTCTGCAGAATGGATTGAGTCCGCGGGTTTCGTCAGTTGGAATCTGGAACGGGATTACTGTCCAGTTGGTCCAATTGAGTTGAAATGAATGGTGGACTGGGTGCTGGTGTTGGAAGTGGACTGGAACTGAGTTGGTTAGGATGAACGTGTTGGGGACTACCTCGACATGTTTGAGTTGTACTGGCTGTGAGCTGACTGGGGGAAGCGGAACGACATTGTAAGATAACGGGAACATTGTGTCATAGTGATGAGGAGGATCTGGAGGAATGCTGATTTGCCTGATCTCCTCTTGCCAGTTCATGCCAACCAGAGCATCGGTCTGAAAAGGTCACCATATTCCGGCTGGTTCCAGATGAAGGCATGGGGGAGTCCCCACTTGCTCTTGTAGGGTGTCTTCCCCTCCAGCGAGTAGAAGGATCTTGTCTAGCTCAGGCTGGTTCGGCCGGAAGGGGGTAGGTGACAAGAGTTGACCATGCTCCACGGCATAACATATAGTGTTCTCCATTTGTCCAGACAGATGGTCCGGGGTTCAACCAAGCATTGGGGGAAGGTTCCACCGAAAGTCTACCCAGTTGGGTGGAATGTGATGCTCAGGTTATTGCTCCTCGTATCGGAAGTCCTAGTGCCAGATTAGAGGATCCAGAACTGGAGTTCTGGTTGTCGACATTGTGTCAACTGACATTCTCCTGTCTTCCTGAGGAAGCAGGGGAGGCAGCAAGAGATCGGGAGTTCCGATTGGCATACTAAGAGACTTCAGTGATGAAAGAGTTGATGAAAGGAGGAGCAGGGATTGGGAGTCCATTGGATAAGGCGGAACAGGATGGTGTGGAGTGATAGGAACAGGAAAAGGATCCAGATTGGTTTCCAGATTGGTTATTTCATCTAGAAAAATGATGACCTAGAGAAGGGGAACATCTCAGTCCTAGAGGGGCTGGATAATAGGAATGTTCTGAATCTGAAATGGGTGACCTAAGTACTCTAGTTATGAGGAATGAGTCCTCAGTTTTGCTGTTTTTATGGAAATCTCTCTCACTGTGATGGTGGACTTCTCCTTGCTCAACAGCTCTGTTACAAACAGGGCAAGGGATCTTGAAAAGAAAGTTTTGAGAGTTTCTGCGCTCAACGTTCAGGATAGAATGTGGCATGATCTCTCCTCAAGTTAGAGGAGGTTGGGAAGTGGTAGCGGATGGTCCGGACACGGTGGTATTTCTCGGATTGGATCCAGGAGGATAAGGAGTGGGAGGACAAGGAGGACAAGGATGAGGGTTGACAGGAGGATGAGGCGAATAGGGTGGAGGATTGATGGTCTGTGTACTTACATGTAGATCTTAATGTCTAAGCATAATAGTATAGAAATAATAGTCAGTTGTTGTTCTGACCTTGAAGACAATTGAAAAGGAGTCTTCGGTTTTAAGAAAGAACAGACATCCTCCACCGAAAGAGATGATTGCACAAACATTGTTATAAAAAACGAATGTGCCAATCTGTATGGATTGATAGATAAACAAGAAAGCCATTAAGGCATTCTGGACCAAAGGTTCAAACTATTGTGCATCTCGCGAGACGGTGGGAGGCATTGTGATATCAAAGACAAACTCCACTTGTTTAAGCAAGGCTCATAACCTTTCGAAGTACAAGGGTACTCCAAAGATAGCGAAGAGACAGAGGAGTATGAGTCTCAAGTGGGAATACTCACTTGGTATGATGACAATGATTATAGAACCAAGGGATCTTGCTTAAGTAGAGCTCAAGCAGTGAGAACAAATTGAGAATAACTCATTAGAGATTTCATAGGGGAAATAAGTCCCCTATTTATACTCCTATTCTACTAGATTAGATAAGAGCTCGAACTCTATCAAGAGATAAGAGCGGATATTGCCATAGGATAGAGATAAGATAGATAAGAGATATATCTGCTATTGGTGGGACTTATAGAGGATCTAAAGACTCCAGCAAATAGCATAACTAGCTCTAAACATGAGGTAGGGCAAAGGGTTAACATGACCAATATGGATAGTGTAAGTGTCTCATATGATCTAGTAGGTCACATGGTTAGGTCTAGAAGATGTAAGTCCAGGTCTTTGGTACATCTGGATTATTATCCAGTATAATCCACTTTATCCTATTGGTCTGGATATAATCCGGACTGGTTAATACATAACCGGATTAAGTCGAATACTTACAGTTTCAATACAAATTGCCTAGGTAGTGTAATTGGAAGGTCCTTGAAGGACCAGGATATGGCTAAGAAGGGTATTGTCGACTTTGAAGTCAGAGGTAGTTGGAAGTAGAGAGGTAGCCATTCTTCAGAGAAATGAAAGTAGGTCTGGAAATCCTTCATCAACGATTAGGTCATTATAGATAAAGGTAAGAAGAAGATTAAAAGAAGCATAGCCTGTCTGTCCTATTACAACTGGTGTTGCAATCCTCGGTGGTGTTGCAGTCTTTTGTCTTCATCCTTTCCCAATAAGCCACAAGATAAGGTGACAAGCCTTCTTGTTATGTCCTTTTGACTCTAAAAGCTTCCAATCCCAGTATATCTTTCGTTCCTCCTTTGTAAATAGACTATTGTACTCTTTCGAAATATAGGTATCTGGGTCTCAACTATGTGACTCAAAAATGTCAAAATATGTAGTTGAAAAGTAGTATGGATTGTTTATTCGTACACTGGATTCTATTCTGACGCTTCCTCTCATACATGATATGTATGATAAGCAATTTGGTTAGTTCCATTCCATGCATTGATTTGCAGGAAAGTAAAGTATCTGGAATGTCCAAGATCCTTGTTATAGTAAGCATCATCAGAATATTCTTCTATGGTCCATGTAAGAGGAACAGGAGTGTCAAGATAAAGTCTGTTTCTAAGTACGGCTTCAAACTTGGCATTTTTCAATGTCTTCTTCTGCAGCTCTTCTTTTTCGTGAGTAGTAAGTTCCTGCAAGAGATGTGTAAATGACATCTTCTTATTCAGTACCTGCTGCTTCTTTTATCAGCTTTTGAATTGTTTTTGCTTTTTTATATAGCTCTGGATTGTGCTGCTTTAGGTAGAAACGATGAAATGTGTTGAATAAAGAATTGAATGTTCTGGTGGTCATACTGTTGAAATAGTTCCAGTCCTGAGGTTCCCATCCTTGATCCCATGTAGGTAGTTCATCCACCCATGTGTCTTTTGGAAAGCGGAGGTTGTGAGTGAAGGATTTGATTAAGAAAGTGTTGGTATAACAGGGGGGAAAAAGATCACAGTGGAATATCTCAAATCCTTGACTATGGACTCGGAAATCTCTGTTATGGTCTAAAGTGGGAACCAGGAATACCCAACCAGCACCTTCATAGTATGTCTCAATCCTCTCATCAAGGTATTGGAATCCACAAATCAGATTTATTCCTCGTGTTTCATCATAAGGAATCCGGAATAGAATGACCATCTGGTTGGTCCAATTGAGGAGTTGGAGGTGTCCTATTGGGCACTGGTGCTGGTATCTGACCAGAATTGTTGTGTTCAGAACGAATGTGTTTAGGACTACCTCTATACGTTCAAGTTAGACGTGTTGTGTGCTGATGGAGGGAAGCGGAATGATGTTGTAAAATTGTGGGAATGACACATCATGGTGATGAGAAAGATCCGCTAATATTAGGACCATCCTGACTTCCTCACACCAGTTCATGCCAACCAAAGTGTCAGTCTGAAATGATCACCATATTTCAGCTGGTTCCAGATGAAGGCATGGAGGAGTCCCACCTTCTAAAGTATTGGCCCCTCCGGCAAGTAATAGTATTTTCTTCAGCTCAGGTTGATATGGCTGGAAGGGGGTAGGCAACAAGATTTGACTGTGCTCCACAGTGTAACGTATAGTGTTCTTCATTTGACCAGAGAGGTGGTCTGGAGTTCAATGAACCATTGGAGGGAGATTCCATCAGAAGTCGACCCATGTCAGTGGAATGTGGCATTTTGGCTATTGTTCCTCGTACTGGAAGTCCTGGTGCCAGATTAGAGGATCTGGAACTGGAGTTCTGGTTTCAGATGGAACTGGAGTTCCAGTGTTGGATGGGACGTGCAGTATCATTCTGTCTCCTGGAGGAGGCAGAAGAAGATCCAGAGTGCCAATCTGTTCTAGCAACAGCAACAGCGAGTTCAGAGATGAGGGAGTCGATGAATGGTGGTGCTGGGAAATGGAATCCATTGGTAAAAGCCAGTCTCGTTTGTGGAATGGAATGGAAGGAATGAGAAGAGGAATTTGAATTGTTGGAGTGTCGACAACATCTCAGATGATCCTGGTATCCTAGTCTTTCTCTTTCTTTGGAAGAATGTCTCAGTCCATAGGGAGCTGGAACAACGTGGAAAGGGGAATTAGGAGGCCAAAGAATACTAGTAATGAGGAATGAGTCCTCTTGGTTGGGATCTCTATAATAGTCTCTCTCACCGTGACAGTGGACTTCTCCTTGCTCAATAGCTCCATTACAAACAGTGTAAGATCAATAAAGATTGTGTGTGTATAGGATGCAAGTGGTGTGCTCGTCCCAAGGGGGTATCTGTCAGAGGATGTCAGTCAGACAGGGTTAGCTTCAACAAACCTTGACCTGGAAGTGAATCCGGTTGTATCTGGATAGAGCGGATTGAGGGCAAACAATGTTTGATTTCGAATAACCTGATAGTAGGTGCAGTGGGAAAGGAAAGGACAAAGCAGGACAAAGCAAGACAAAGCAAGATGAAAGAGAGACTAAGCAAAGACAGTGCCAAATGCACTGTGTGAGAGAATCCAGTATGACAAAACTGGATTGGCGACAATGACAATGATGAGAGACAAACAGTGTCCTCCAAATTTTCCAAGTGAAAGGGAGATATATTCAGCGATGCTGAGGACAAGACTTTATAGTCCAGGCATTTCCCAGGACTGTGTAACTATAGGAACCAACCCAGACAGCAAGAAAAATAGTATTGAAAAAGAATGGAATGAAGGCTATCAAGGTGAGGGAATCAACAGGAAATGTAGTAGGACTAAATAAGGGTAGAAGTGATCATATAAAATTGATATGGAAGGAAACAAAAGAAACCGAACAACTGGATAAGCAGCGAATAAGGCAGATATGTACTGGATACACACAGATGGATATGGATGGACATGGAATGTGACGACAGTTCTTGTATGACGATGGATGACCTGTGAAATGAAAGAAAAACACTCCCTACAAATGTAGAGAGCACACAGCTCCTACAACGGGGCAAGAGATCTCAGTAAAGAAATTCCAAGAGTTTCTGTGCTCAACATTCACAATAGAATGGGGCACTGTCTGTCCTCTAGTTTGAGGAGGGTGGGAAGTGGATTGGGATGGAGCAGACACAGTGGGATTTCTTGGAGTTGTTCTGGAAGGATAGGGAGTGGGAGGACAAGGATGCAGACAAGGATGACCAGAAAACAGATGAGGTTGATAAGGTGGAGGATTAAGAGTTTCTGTACTTACACTTAGTTGACAATGTCTAAGCATAAGATGGTAGAAATAATAGTCAGTATTTGTTCTGACCTTGAAGATAATGTTAAAGGTTTCTTTGGTTTTAAGGAAGAATAGAACTCCTCCACCAAAGATGATGATTGCACATACTTTGTTGTAATAAATGAAGGTGCCAACCCTAATGGATTGATACATAAATAGAAATGCCATTAAGGCATTCTGGATCAAAGGCCAAAACCATAGATTATCTCGCAGAACAGTGGGAGGCATCGTGATATCAAAGATGAACTCTGCTTGTCTAAGCAAGGCTCATAACCTTTCAAAGTACAAGTGTACTCTGAAGATAGCAAAGGGACAAAGGAGTATGAGTCTCAAGTTGGAATATTCACTTGGTACGATAATTATGGTTGTAAAACCAAGTAGTCTCGTTACAGGAGTGAAACTCTTGTAAGGGTTATTGCTTAAGTGATACTCAAGCAGTGGGAATGAATTGAGGATAACTCATTAGAGATTTCATGAGGGGAATAAGTCCCCTATTTATACTCCTATTCTACTAGATTAGATAGGAGCTCGAACTCTATCAAGAGATAAGAGTGGATATCACTATAGGATGGAGATAAAAGTGGATATCACTATAGGATGGAGATAAGATAGATAAGAGATATATCTGCTATTGGTGGAACTTATAGAGGATCTAAAGACTCCAGCAAATAGCATAACTAGCTCTAAACATGAGGCAGGGCATAGGGTTAACATGACCAATATGAATAGTGTAAGTGCCTCATGTGATCTAAAGATCACATAGTTAGGTCATGTGATTGTGAGAGTATGACTGACCATAGTCGTTGACTACACTTGAATGTGCCTGACTAATTAGCATTTGTCAGTCATGCTTAACCTAATGACAAGGTTAAATCTCAACACATTCAAGAGGTTGCATTTGAGATCATCATAATAGGAAGTTGCATCCAGCAGCAGACCAGCCTGCTGACAAGAGTAGAATAGTAGGAGATGAGTGTAATTATGACTTTTTTCCTCCCAAGGCAACATTCCATGAAGCACTATGTCGACATGATTCATCTGTACGGAGTGCTGAAAATGGAATCAAAGCATATCAAAGCTGTCAAAGAGCCCTATCAACGATCCAACCGAAACCAGCCACTTGGACAAATGCTCCTTACCAACCAACGGATGGACAAACTCTCTGCAGCACACAATGACTTCACAGCATGTGGTATGCTGGAGTCTCATATTCTGGTTGATGTTCTTCCAGTGACAAATTATGAAGGTAAGTGACAGTTCCTGATCATATATAACCCACAAATGTCAAGATGCATACTTAGAAAATGGTCAGACACGACCCATTTCACCTATAAATCAAGAAAGACTTGGAGCATCCTATGAAGATGACAAAGGTAGTGGGAAGCCTGTTGATACAGACACAACAGCAATACAGGCACATGTCAAACTTGCGCAAACTTGTCATGAGTCAGGTTTGCTTGCTGAATCATCTGCCATGCTTAACCCTTGACATTTAGAGCGCAAATGAGCATGCAATGTGCCTCAGCTAGGGGAGGAGCTTAATATCCCAGACATCACCTCCCTCCTTTCTAAATTCCTATTCAAACAAAAACTACCTGATGCCAACAATGCATATCTTTTGCTCGAAACTCCTGAACATGACTACCCTAAATACTTTGGCCCAGTCAAGGTGTTCAACTCAGCAAATGCATTTTTCTATGCACCCAGTGATGTTAGTGGCATCCATGGCATGTGTTGTGAGGTCATTCACTCCACTCTGAATTGGCAAAATGAAGGACCACGGAACGACTATGTCTTCGTCAATGCAAACCCAGGAACTGATCCAATGAATGGACTGGAGGTTGCGTGCGTCCATTCTTTCTTCTCGTTCCACTTTAATGGCAGCTATTACCCATGTGCCATTGTCAACTGGTTTGATCGTGTTGGTGACCATCCAGATGAGGATATGGGGATGTGGATAGTGCGCCCACATTTTAATCAGCAGAACCAGCGCTCTTACAGTGTTATTAGTGATTCCACAGCCCAGCCTGAAAGCCCTGAACCGACCAAGCCGGGCCGCATTAGGGGCTTGGTGGAGCTTGGAGCCCGGCTTGCCGTTTTGAGAAGCCATGAGCCAAGCCGAGCCAGGCCCCAGAAGCCCTGAAGCTGCACAGAAGATTACGCATTCCTGTTACCGGCAAGAGCCAATAACTATAAATGGTATGTGGATATGAAAATTTCATTTCATCTACCAATCCCATTCATTCGCTTATTACAGGGAATATGTCCAACACTAAAGAACTGCCTCGCCAGCCCAAAAGTACAGCCGCACCATCTACACGTGTAACATGTGCCAAGAATGCTGCCAATTTGGAGCTTTCCTCCCACTGGAAAGCTCAGGTAGCAATGTGGCCAACTGAAGGTAACAACACAGTGAATACACTCACACCTGGTGGCAAGGCTGGTCAAAAACGGACTCAGAAAGTCCTCAACATTGATGCTGCCATGTTCTCCACTGAGTCTGATGCTGACTCGAACCCACCCAAAAAGAAAAAAGGTAAGTTTGCACAACTTCGCAGTGATTGTGTAGTAATTCCTCATGAATATTTCATAGGACCTGCCTGTGATGCTACTGGATCTGACAGCCCGCTCAAGGACGTCCAAGTTATTGATGTAGACGAGCCAACCAAGAAGGGACGGGCTGAACGTACTCAAGACATCGATGCACACTTTTCTGCTCCATACTTTAACTTGGACAACAAGAAGGTTCGGGATTGCAACACTTGCAGGTGTGTTACCTTTTCTTTGCATTATCAAAATTTATTTGACTATCTATGTACTAGCAAACAACTCAAAAAGCATGTCGCTATTGTCAACCAAACAACTATGTTGTGGCATCATCAGCAAGCAGCCCACAAAGAAATGTATTGGAAGTGGGCTGCTGACAATAAGTTCACATCTATGCTACCCATGGACACCAAACGCCATCGAGATGAAGAAGCCCATCAACATGACACCACCTCGTCTGACACCATCAGTAGGCAACCTTCCCTTGACAGTCATCTTGTGCCGGCGGGCACAATTGTTCAGTATTCAGAGTCTGCGCTTCGGAATGCCACTATTGAGTGGCTCATCACAACAGACCAGGTAAGTGATCTCACCAACAGCAATTGGCTCACTAACAAATGATGTTAAAGCCTATCCATTGCATGCAACATCTGACATTCCAAAGATTACTCAACATTGTTTTATGTGCTCCCAACAAGATCAAGGTGCCTGGTCACACTACAATGCGCAAGCTCATTATCAAGAAATTCAAGATCGACTTCCTCTCATTCAAAAAAAGACTATCAGTATGTATGCATACCCTTATGCATTACTCAACTAACATAGTACAATAGGGTCAAAATGCTCAAGGACAAATCAACCTCACATGTGATGCATGGCAAGCCTCAAACTGTGATGGGTACTTTGCTGTCACAGCATCATGGATTGAAGAGAATGTGCCCCACATGTGGACACTTCATATGGGCCTTATCGCATTCATCCAACTCAACAATGCACACAATAGGGTCCGTCTCAGGCAGGCACTATATAAAGTTGTCAAATGCCTGGGTATAACTCATAGGGTATGTGATCTGCTACTGCTGCACTATCTGCTCACATCTCCAATTAGATTGGATATGTCACAAGCGACAATGCAACCAACAATGACATGATGATGACGGAGTTTGCATGTCTTCTGACATCCAAGATGGATAAGCCCTTTGATGGAGCGAAGCGACAATTATGGTGAGTTGGTCTTATTCATAATGGCTGACAACCGCATATATTGACTGCTACATGCGTCTATCACAGCTGTATGGCCCACGTCATCAATCTTGCGACACAGACATTCCTTGCAACATATAGCACATCAAAACACTATGACCCCTCCTCACCTGATGCCGACATTGTTGTCTCGAGCAATGGTGAGGATTGGGACCCGATTGGCCTTGTTCGTGCCATCTCTGTGAAGGTAGGTACTCTTACATGTAATTGGAGTTGCTAAGACACTGACAAGCATTCTTAGGCTCATTCATCGGCACAGCGCAAAGAATTATTCAAGACAATTCAGACACGCTCCCCCCCCTTGCAACTCATCCTTGATATGAAAGTATGATGGTCCTCGACATTCAACATGCTCAGTCACATGCTTGAACTCAAAGAGGTATGCATATCTGATGATGTTTGTGTGCTTACACTTGCTGATATTAATACAGGACGTCAATACTTTTGTTGAACAACTTGTATTCAAAGATCGTGGGAACAATCCAGAGAAGCGCTGCAAAGTCCTGGGGCTCCAGTTATTGGAAGAGGAGTGGGACCAAGTCCATTTCCTTCTAGCCTTTCTTGTGATATGTCACAGTTATCTTTCATCACATACTAATATATCAGGAAGAAGGCCAAAATCTTTTTGGACTTATCTCACACTTAATCAAACTTAGCGCACTTCTGGTGACTACACCACAGCTAAGCGAGCCTCCATTAGTCACCAGAAGCGCGCTGAGTTCGATTAAGCATGAGATAAGTTCAAAAAAGATTTTGGCCTTCTTCCTGATGAGCTGATGTGACACTATTCACATTAGTTTGCCGAAAATGCTCAACATGCATTCTCAACAGAGCAGGGACCTACACTGCACACAGCCCTCCTGGCCTTGGAGATGCTACACAAAGCATGGTCATCATGCATGAAGAGCAAGAAATTTACAAAATTCAGTGCCACACTTAAAGCAGGGGTACAAAAAATATCCCACTATTATGAGTGTACGGTGATGTCCGACGCACATATCATAGCAATGAGTAAGTGGTCTTGCAATATGTCATACCTATCTGATGCCTGCTTTCTTTCTCTAGTTCTCAATCCTCATCAAAAGCTCAACTACATCCATGCTAATTGGAGTGAACGGCTTGCAAATGAAGCAATAAAACACACTGAATTTATTGTAAGTTACTTTTTTCTCAATCATGTTCTCTATTAACAAATCCAACAGTACAAAGAACATTATTATGTGATGTACAACTCTGACACCAATGCCCTACAGCCCATGGACCACAAACACTGCATCACAACACACAACTCCAAGCTTGAAGCCCTTTTGGGGTCTGATATTGACGATGAGAGTGATGGTGAGGATGAGGACGCAATCAGCTGGAACCAGAGCAGCAAGCACAGTGGTGATTCCACACGCCCGTGGCTGCAAGGATTCCATGACTACCTCAATACACGGGAACACCTTGGTGACACCACCATTGTGCAGTGGTGGGGAATGCATTGTGTGCGATACCCAATGTAGGGATCACTGGCACGGGATTTTCTTCCCATCATGGCCAGTTCTGTATCATCAGAACGCGCATTTTCATCTGCAGGGATAACCATCAGCAAGCACTGTAACCGTCTGAAGGCCGATATTGTGGAAGCCCTTCAATTCTTAAAATGTAGTATGAGGTCGAGTGTTCTGGTTCAAGACTCAGAGGACCCTTTACTCACTCATGAGGTGCATGGGAAGCAAGATTTTGGCGATGATGATGGAGAGACTGAGGATGAGTGGAATGGTAACATTGAATAGCTTATTTGCACGGCTATAGTACTACATTCTATCTTGTACTTAGTGTTTTGGTACTGCACTATATGTCAAGCCACGGCTTAGGACCAGGCTCAGGCTTTCGAACCAAGCCGGGCCATCTTTAGGGGCTTTAAAGGCCTAGAGCTTAGCTTCTGATTTTGTGAAGCCACTAGCCCCCTAAGTCAGGTCCAGGCCGGGGCTTTTGGGCCGGGCCAGGCCACGGGATCACTAAGTGTTATCCACATTGATACCATCTACTGGGCAGCCCACCTTATTCCTGTCTATGGTAAACACATGATCCCAACTCAAATTCACCCACACGAGTCCTATAATCATTTTTGACTCTTCTACATCAATAAATACGCTGATTATCACACATTTGAGATTGCGTCATAGTCCAAAGTATGTCATCCTGCTTGAATGATTAAAATCCCCTTCCTCATCCAATTTCACAGTCAAATGTTTGCACGAGATGAACCAGATTGAAGAGAGAGATGTTCAGTACCTTGATGTTGATCCAATCACTCTCTATGAGTTTAAAGACATGATCTGCAAGGATTTCATTTGGTCCCTTTGCAGCGACATCAAATTCAAGTCCATCCCCTGCTTAGACCTGTTGTCTCGAAGACAATGGACATTGTATCTCACCACCTTCACTACTGTGCCAGGTTGCCCACCGATTATTCAAGGACATATGTATACCCCACCTGTTCATGCCTTAGAGTGGGTGGGATGGAGTACTGTTGGCGACGGACCTTTACTTTTGCATCTGCATTGGGTGTTCATACTTGTAACTCTACTTGTATTGCACCTTGCTATGTACTTAATAATTACTTTCTCGCCAGCGTGCCTTGGGTGCCTCGGCTACACTTGAGGTTACGGAAAATCTTACTTACAGTTACTTGTCACTCGGCAAATAGCACAAGCTCGGATAAGTAGTAAATAAGTACGTAAGTATGAAGTAAGTACAGTGTTAATTTACTGATGTCATTTGGATCACATCCTTTAGATCAGTGACACTTGCTTCAAGCTTACACCAAGAAATCTGAGCGACTGAAGTTAGCGAGGAACAAGAATGAGTGCCGTGATGCCTACCCCTTGGTGGTCTACAATGGCATTCTTTACCATCAGCCAGCAGGGTCCCATAATCTTTCACTTTAAAATGAACAGCTCGAACATGCTAGTGCCCCTGACCATTATGAGTCTAGCCATTCGCACAGTAGTAAACTACCGCGAAAACAAGTGTGAAATTGTTTGTGTTTCGGGACGGATATGGCGCGATGGTATGTTTTGATTTACGAAGTAATTCTGCAAACATCTTGATTTTAGTTCGCAGTACAGTTGGATGACCCGACGCCCCCAGAGCAGTTGCTGTGTTCGGTGCATACATTCATACACCCCCTGGACAGGTTCCCTGCCGGCTTCGAGAATCAGGCCAGCGTCAACGGGAAGGGCGTGATATCGCCTTTAGGGAATGAGCGCATGCTCCTCAGTAGCCTTCTCAGTAAGTTTTCGGTTGTTCATTAATGATGTACCATTTTGATTATTCTCCCTTCAGTCATGTTATTCAAAGCAGACCCCGACATTTTGGTGGGCCACGACTTCTTGGGTGTTTCCCTTGACGTCCTTTTAGGACGAATGAAAGACCTCAAACTTGAACACTGGTCTCGTCTTGGACGATTCCGGCGTGCAAAATGGATCCCGATCGGACGTCAAGGAACCAATATAAAGTTCCTATCCGGCAGATTACTATGTGACCTTGCAAGTGATGGTGCACGGGTACGTCACCACTTTTCTCACACGACCCTTTGTCAATCGCATTCATCCACAGAGTATGATATCGTCTACGACATGGTTCCTGAGCGAAATGTGCAAGACGCATCTCAAGTCCGAACGACAAGATATCGACCCAGATGATACCGTGGCATATTTTGACAGAGGCGTTTCCTCGCCGGACAAGCTCATGACATTTGTGCGGCACTGCGAACTCGACGCCCATTACCAGATGGTCCTCGCTTCCAAGGTACAAGTATTACCATTGACAAAACAGCTCACCAACCTTGCTGGAAATGCTTGGTGAGTATGCGTTACACTGATATACTACCCAAGTTGAATGAACTACACAACTGCTATAGGAACAAAACGCTGAACGGTGGACGTGCGGAACGTAACGAATACATTCTCCTCCACGAGTTCCACAAGCTCAAGTACGCCTGCCCCGACAAGACCTTTGGCAAAAAGGCACCCAAGGTCGAGCCCAAAGCCGATGACGCCGACGGCAAGGGTGGCGGGACGAAAACGAGCAAAAGCAAGCGAGACAAGTACAAGGGCGGTCTGGTGTTTGAACCCAAGCGCGGGTTGTGGGACAAGTTTATTTTAGTCATGGATTTCAACTCGCTGTATCCCAGCATTATCCAGGAGTACAATATCGATTTTACGACAGTGGAACGGGCACTGGAGGAGGTATGTGGTTTCGTTTCATTTGGTTTGCATTTCTGATGGGTTTACAGGAGGGAGAGGACAAGATCCCGGAGCCTCCAAGCTCTGAAGTGCCACAGGGTATCTTACCTCGACTTATTGCAACGCTCGTCCAGCGCCGCAGACAAGTTAAATCACTGATGAAGGACCGGTCGATAAGCCAAGCCAAACTGCTTCAGGTAACGGAATAAACATGTATAAAATGGCCAGGGGCTAACGATGGTTGCCATTCAGTATGGTATCAAACAACAAGCGCTCAAGCTCACTGCCAACAGCATGTACGGATGCCTTGGTTTTGAATACTCTAGATTCTATGCCCGTCCCCTCGCCGTCCTCACGACATTCAAGGGTCGAGAGATCCTGATTCACACCCGTGAGCTAGCTGAAAGTCTACAGTTCGACGTGAGTGAATCCTGTATGCTTGGGAGCTGCTGTCAAGAGCTTTTCGTTATTCAGGTCATCTACGGAGACACCGATTCCGTCTTCGTCAACTCTAACGTTGCCGAGCTCTCTGACGCGCTCAAGATCTCTGTGGATTTCAAAAAAGCAGTCAATGACCGGTACAAGCTCCTCGAGATCGACTTGGACGGCGTGTTTGCCCGACTGTTACTCCTTCAGAGGAAGAAGTATGCTGCCATCAAAGTAGAGGATGGGTCTCGTACTTCGACAGAAGTCAAGGGACTGGATATGAAGCGTAGAGAGTATTGCGCGCTGTCAAAGAATGTGTCTCAGTGAGTGATCTCGATGTTCTGCTGGTGCAATTGACTGGATGCGGCTCCGCAGGTACGTCTTGGATCAGATTCTGTCGGGGGAGGCAACGGAGATCGTCGTGGAAAACATTCATGAGTATCTGACTACCAATGGCTCGAACGTCTGGCAAGGTCAAGGTCGACGATTTTATCGTTTTCAAGGTGAGACCGTTTGTACGTGTCTTTGATGATACTGGTAAATGTGATATCACAGCGATTGGGAAAAAATCCTGAGGACTACTCAGATGCGAAGAGTCAGCCATATGTCCAGGTCGCCTTACGCATGAAAGCGAAAGGTGGAAGTGCACGTGCGGGGGATGTCATTCCCTATATATTCTGCATATCTCCCGGCGAGGAAAGTGGGAAAAGTGCCCAAGTGGATCATGCCAAGCATCCCGACGAGTTGAAGAAGGCGGGATCCAACGAGTTCAGTATCGATTATGAGCACTATCTGGCACAGCAGGTGTTACCGCCCATCGAACGATTGTGTGATCCCATTGAGGGCACGGACAGGGCACGGTTAGCTGAATGTCTAAGTGAGTCGGTGCGCCATTCCGAAGCCTGCATAACTGACAGCTGCGTAAGGACTTGATCCTGGCCGTTACAAGGTCTCTGGCGGTTCTGAAGCAGGGTTTGCGCTCACCACGCTCGATTCCCAAGCTTCTGATTCGGAACGATTCCGAAACTCTGAACCATTTCTCGTTCAGTGTCGGGACTGCCAAGGGCAGATGTCATTCTCGCCCATATGGGAACGAGAGGTAAGCCATACTGTGTCACGCGTCATCACTCAACCTTACTGCGCATACAGCCTTCGGTTTTGCAACCCTCTGGCCCTATATGTCCAGCATGCAACTGCCTACTCGGGAGAGCTAGTCTCCAAACTCAGCTCGAGATCCAAATACGCGCCTGTATCGAACGATATTACCAAGGGTGGACGGTCTGTGATGCATTGATGACGCGACGTGTGGGCACCGGACACGTTCGATGTGTGTGTATGGTCGTCGTTGCGTGCGACCTGGAAGTCGGGGATCGGCACGGTTCGAGTATTCGGACATGGAACTACAATCAGTTGCAATACTTTGCGATGCTATTCGACCCGGAGAAGGCCAAGAAGGCAGCGCTTGGGAGTGCGCATCATGGTACAGTCCTTTCTCTTCTCTTTTTTCTCTACCCGACTCACAGAATGATTGTAGAGGCGGTTGTCAGTCTAACGGGAACCAACTAACCCTTTTTGCAAGACATGAGCGGCACGGTTTACAAGTACATTAATCAGTGTGGACGACGGTGGGTCGATCTTGGAGGCTTGTTTTCGGTGATGAAGCTGTAGACCAGCCGTGATGACGGTGATATTTTTATATATGTATGCTGAATACCCGCTGGTATTGATATCCCTTCTACAATGATCTACCATGGAGTCACTCTAGCTGAGCTTGCTCTTGATGATATTCTTTGGTCAGAGCTGATCGACTTGTCTCCATTCACAGTGCTATTCATTCACCAGACCACATAACGATGCTGGGTCCTTCGAGGTTACACCTGTCGGGTTCGGGCTTTTCGAGTCCGAATCATTGACGGGTGCCTAGACGGAACTGCATTTCGGCTACCGTCTCCTTGATCGAGGCTCTGTTCCTAATGTTATATGTACTGGAATTGTTGATATCTCCCAAGTTCAAATTAGTTAATCCATAAATTGATTCACCTGAATCCAATCTATATCACTTCTATACAATGACCTCTTGTGTTTCCTTCTGTATGCACGGAGTAATAGATGGTTAGATGGATATCCGACCAACTGGAAACATTACAATTATCAACCGGGAGGGAGCAAGCTAGCATCCACAGCACCCCTCAGCGACATCACCTGCGTCATCTCCCGACCTCGCAATTGGCATACGCGGCATCGCCATCAGACCTATAGAACCACACGGTGAGTCATTCATCCATGGATCAAGGTGGAAATACCTACCAGTTCTTGCACTCTCCAATATCCTAAACGGCTTCAAAAGATTCAAGAACGCAACCACACGATTCGTCTTGGCTGTCAACTCCACGAAAACATGTAACCCTGAACATCTTGCAGATGTTTGTTGCGGCGCTACTCCCCTTCAACTCCACACTCTGCCAGTGCTACCCGACCGACAACACCTATTGCCATATCAGCGAACTTGTCCTGCGAAGATGGTCGTGTTTTCCACAGCATTTATGGCGTTCCTCGCGGTCGCTAGCACTGCGGGGGCGCGGATGATGCCCAAGGAGGAGCTGAGGAGGCGCCAAGCGGAGGCTGCAAATCGATGGCAACGTAGTCCCGGACCTGCCGTCTCTCGCTCAGCCAACGCCAAACAAACTGGCGTTCAAAACATCACATTCACTAATCCCAAGGCATCTGGTAAGCTGGTAGTTGCAGTTGGTGGCTAGCGGTCGCGATTTACGCTGTCTATAATCCCGTCAGAGTTTTGGGTCAACGGAAGCGCTCTTCCGTCTGTAGACTCTGATGTTGGGCCCAGTTGGGCTGGTCTACTGCCCATCAGTAACAATCCGAATGAGACTCGCCAGGTACTTCGGTGATCACCCAATTACACGGTTACCAGCGGGATGTTGACCCTTCTCCATATAGCTCTTCTTCTGGTTCTTCCCGCCGGGTCCGGAAGGTAGCCTCGAAGACATCATATTTTGGACGAACGGTGGTCCCGGATGTTCTTCGCTCAAAGGACTTCTCCAAGAAAACGGGGTCAGTATCTTTCATCCTAGTGACATTCCAGATGCCAACGTCGTTCTCAGCCATTTTCATGGTCCTGGGGCCAAGCAAAGCCCACAGTAAACGAATACAGCTGGACAAACTTGTCCTCTGTTCTCTGGGTTGAGCAACCCGTCGGCACTGGTTTCTCACAAGGGATTCCAAACATTGAGAACGAGGACCAGCTCGCCGAACAGCTTGTCGGATTTATGCAACAGTTCCTCGAAGTATTCTTCGAACTGAAGTGGAAGAAACTCTGGCTTACAGGCGAAAGTGTAAGTGTGTTGTCTTATTTTGGTGAAATGCTAAACTCAGGGTTCGTCGTTTGGCTAGTATGCTGGTACTTATATTCCTTGTAAGCTTCATGATGAGAGTGGTGGGAAACAAGACTCATCGTTCGTTAGACATTGCAAACTATATCTACGAGAATCCTACTTTCTTGGATCTGTCTCTTCAATGAATTTGGATTAGCGATCGTGCGTATTCTCGTCGGTTGTAAGTATACAGGTGCTGAACGACATCATCAGCATCGTTTTCGTGGGATGTTGTGCAAAGAGAGATCCCAGCAGTGGACTTTGTACATAAATATAAGGGCTTGTTTTCGTTCAAGTAGGTTGATCATCTTAGCTCCCTTTATTGCATTCTGACGTCTAAATCACCAGCCAAACATTCCTCAATTACCTCGATGAGGAAGCCGCCGCCTGCAACTATACCAACTATGTCTCCACCTGGGTGAAGTACCCGCCACCGGGACTCCTTCCTCTCCCAGGAAATTCCACTGAATCTGCGGATGGATGCGACGTGTGGAGTGACATCGTCAACGCCGCGTTAATAATCAACCCGGCGTTCGACATTTATCGTATCTGGGATACGGCAAGTATTGATGACCATCGGGCATCAGAAAACTGATGTTGAAGATCACAGTATCCGATCTTGTGGGATGTCCTTGGCTTCCCGTACGTCTTATTCTCCACTTTGAGAACAAAAGCCTGACGTGAAGATGCAGAGGTTCCTTCATGGAAACACAAACACCTATCTACTTCAACCTCCGGGGAGTCAAAGAAGCGATCCATGCGCCGGTAGATTCGGAATGGACCCAGTGTTCCAACATCGACGTGTTTCCGTATGGAGACCAGAGCTTACCGTCTGCCTTCACAGTGCTACTGTGATCGTGCATGGGCTGGCGGATTTCTTATTGATCGCTGAAGGGTATGTCATTCCGATGGTTTCGCTTTGTTCGACATTGGTCATTGATATGCGAGAAACATCCTCTAGGACGCGTATCGTAATCCAAAAGTAAGTTCTGACTCTGCACAGATTTAAGTGGTTTTTACTGCTGCCTTGACGCAACCCGTGAACCTTTTGTTTGTTTGTTTTCCGCTATAGCATGACGTGTGCGTGTTTACTCGTCAATGATACGACATGACATATTGGCGTCTAACGACGCATATTTTAGGGCATGGGCTACAAGGGTTCCAGACCCCTATCGCCAACATAGTTTCATCGTCGATGGCGTTGGTGCATTCGGCAGCATGCATTCGGAACGTGGATTGACCTATTACGAAGTCGCTCTCAGCGGACATATGATACCGCAGTTTTCACCCGTGGTAAGTGTCACCGTCGAGGTTGCGATCATTGCCGGTCGTATATGCGTTTTTGATGTGGCAATGGCTGATCAGCACTATGCTAGGCTGCATTCCAGATTATGCAGTACTTGATGGGCTTTAGGGATACGCCTTGAGATATTGGAATGAGACCGTATCATGCTATGTTCACACCTTAGGAAAGTAACAACTTTCTCTTCTTCAAACCGTTAACCTTGGACAGCCCTGGCAACCATTGATGAAGCATACTACTACATACGCATTTACCCGGCATGTTTTCCAAACCCTGATTTACATAAATAGGAGCAATCCCACCTTGTCGCATCTCACGACATTCGCTTGGAGGTCCCTGCAGGACCTTCATTCCTCCGAGCTCTCACGCTGCAACCTATATTTTTTCCCAAGTTTTCTAGCAGATGGACCGACCTCTTCAACTTCTTCGCCATCCGACACGATCATATTCGTCCGCCTGCGCTTGTGTGTTTGCCTCACAGCGTGTGTCACGTCCACACACGAGCCGCTCGAATCATTGGAGTCCCAAGCATCGTCATTGTCCGAGTCGCTTTGGTCCGGGGGCGTTTCGCTGCTATCCGACAAATCTTCCTCGCCGAACTCTGCCTCGTCGTCTGACATCACGAAGTTGTCTCTTTCGTACTCCTCGTCTTCAGCAGCAGAGCCCGAAGAGTCATCCCATGGCCTGATTGCCTCACCGACTGGATTCTGGATATCTGGCGCTCTCCTTCGCCGGCGAGGACCACTGCGCTCGGGGTGCGCCCGTCGCCATGCTTCATGGCGGCGAACTAGGTCCCTCAGTCGACAGATCTGGATGAACAAAACGAATCGTAAAACTTGATGAATATGCAAATGCGGAATCGATATACCCATCCAGAAAGCCCTTACGCTGGTACACTTGGTAGAGAGGAAGACCTCGGTACCGTTTACCAAACCAAATGGGTTCAGAGCCAGGAGAACGTGAGCTGTAGACATCATCCAGGAAACGTTTGTTGGCCTCATACAATGCTTCGTACTGAACAGGACCTCAGTGTCAGAGTACAAATAAGGCAGAATCGGAGCAACATACCCAGCCTTGGTGGCGATTAGACGGCCGCAACGCAGACCAAACCACATCTTGCGGCACGTTCTTGATCGCCACACCTGCATGTTTTCCCCAAGGGAAAGGGAACTTGCCAAATTCCCGGGTCGCAGTAAGATACTGCTCGTATCGAGCGTTTGCCCTCACGAAGAAGCGTTATCGCTCACGTCCACGATCTTTGCTCCGAATTGGTTCGCGAGGACAGAGATGGAGTGCAAGTGTTGGTGTTTAAGACGGAGGGCTTCCGAGGCTGTTAGCGGAAGCGGCGTTTGGGGCTCTGTAGCGACTGTTTCCGGGTGCACACTCCATTCAAAGTTGTGTGCCAAGACCGCTTCGCGCTCAGCTTTAGATGCGCTAGAGGAAGAGACGGATGGGTGGTGTGTGCGTGTGGGGAACACTGACGAGGGTCGTGCGAGGGTCCACCGACAAACTGATCTTCGAGGTACTCGGGCCCGAGGATGGATACTTTGACGAGGAGCAGCTCGCGTGAGATCACACGGGTGTCTGTGTAGTCGAGGACGGCCCAAACAGGGGCCTAGATACGCGTCTGTGTGAGTGGGGGTGGACCGGCGTGGTGAGAGGATACGCACGAGATCTTCGAGCTGTCAGCGGGCCTGTTCGACGACGCTGTCTTGACCGCTGATGACGTCGACATACGACCCAGGTCGCGAATTTCAGTGCGACAGACGACCGGGAGTCGATGTTGAAGCCTCGCCCGGCTAAGATGCTGGACACGCGTGACAAGACTCCAGGTTCATTTTGAACGAGACAGTTGAGGATATGTCTAAACGAAAATACGTTGGTCAGTATTGTCCATGCTGGATTTGGCACGTGGGATATACTTTTTGTATGGCTGCAAGTTCGGAGGCGGTGTATTGTACAGGATGTTGGTCATGGCTTCTTCTGCGCTCCAAGAACGCGGAATGTCCGACACCGGGAGAGGCGGAGGACATGTTCTTTGCGTGCTTTTGTAGTCGAGGGCCGAAGTCGAGTCATCTATCGGCCGAGGTGGTTTTGGTGGTTCATTGGATGCTCTGAGGAGCGAGGCGGTGGCAAATGAACGGGATCTTGCAGTCCTGAACAGCCAACGCGACGTGGAGGAGAGCATCCTTTTTTTTCGGTGAGATCTTCGGGTTTGTCGTTGCCGCATTCTCATGCGGCGCACTCGTTGGCCGGGGTGCATGCTTGGGCACACTCCCACCCGTCTTGGCAGCGCCCGCTTTGCCCGCGTCCATTGCTTCGAGACTGTCCATACCACGATAGGCCTTGACACGCTTGTTGTCGTGGTAAAAGTATTCGCCTTGGTGCCTCAGACGTGCCTGCGAGCAGCCCGCACATCATGACCGCGCTTGCGCCTTGACAACATGGCCCACGTTACCGACCCCGCCGTCTGCAATGACAGGTATGCCAAACTTGCTGGCAAACTCAGTGAATGGCGTGTACGGCGGTTGCCTGGGGCCGGACGATGCCGACGAGTTTTCCGCCAAGGGATCCAGCGTCTGAATGGAAATGGTGAGGGATCTCATAAAGACAGAGTCAAATAACACATCAATTCCGCAAATCACAGACTAGTCTGTTGCTCGGAAGAACGAAGGTTGTATATAGAGTATGTATACATCACATATGGAACGAAACGGAACGGGACATACTGGCGATGGGAATGCCACAAAAGCCGAGATGGGCCTTGATGTCCAAGACGTCGGCGATGGTGTGATTCGGAGAGAAGACGATGGGATCAGTGATGAAGCCGTTCTCGTGCCCCTTTACACGGACCATGGCGGCTTGTGAGTCGGGGGACCGGTTGTGGTGGATGGCACCGGGACCATCCAAGAGGGCGAGACTGATGGACATCTCTGTTTCGTAGACGGTGTCCATTGGGCTGCTCAAAAAGGGTGTCTTTAGGACGACGTTGCGGGTGATTTTGGTCTCTGTGGTGACGGCAGACGCAGTAAATCTTTCCGGGGAGCAACAAGAAATCGTTGTAAGTGAGACCCCCATGCGAGTCAATGAGCTTGTGCACGCAGAGGCCATCTGACCTAGTATACGTCTGCAGATGGGCGATGTCCTGCAGCGGGTCAAGATATTCTTTGGCGGGGGTGGGCATGATTGCCAGGTGAAACGCAAACATCCAGGGGGCCATTATATTGAAATTTTAATCAGAGATTCCAAATCCTGGTCAGCCTCTTTGAGAGGAAAGGCGAGGAGGGTTGACGACAAGATGAACGGCCCACAGATCTTGCTGTTTGTAAAGTCGCGTTTGCCCGTCGCCAACAAGCCAAGGACACGCCGTGCGTTGATCTCGGTCGCACCAATCCAACCGCTCGTGGACACGCATGCATTCGCCATACAATCTTCGGGTGCCACACAACACACTGGAAGCACCGCGACACCAGACGGGCAGACTGATCAGACTCGGACTCGAGGATGTCGAAAGGAGGGACGGGTGTCGGTTCGACGGGCTCGGTCGACTGAGTGGGGGTTCAGGGGGTCAAACGACGCGTTGCGAGACGAGGTGCGGGGTAATCCACATGAACAATGGGACAGGTAGAGTTGAAGTGACTCACGCTACGCCGATCAGGGGCTGCAGACTTGTGAGGGGGGCATCGTTTGCGAGAGGTGATTGGAGAACCACAGCAAAGGTAACGAAGCCCTGTGAGGGGCTGGAGAGATTCAACACCCCCGAGACTGAGGTTAAATTTTTGCATTCCCACATCCTGCATAGACGAGTGGTCAACACACGCACATGCATGTTCAGCCACGCTATCATGGGAGGAAATCTATACCTAGGTTTCAAACTGAGTTGCGATAGGCTGTCCCAGCACGACCACAGAACACTTTCCTTCGGCTAGGTACGCAGTCAAGAGATGATTTTCGACGGTGATGTCTCCCTCCTCAGACACAAGAATGGCCTTGTGCACTTCTGGTGAGTCGGCCCATTCTGTGTCGAGTTGTGCGAGGTCATCGGATGACATGAGCGGTATGCCGCTATGCAACGGAGCAAGCGTCTCCGTCAAACGGACGATCTAATGTGGTAGTGATATCAGTGTAAATATGCGTACGCAGGTCTTACTGTCTGCTTTGCCTAATATTCTTATTCCGGCGCCAGACGCTCTGGG
Organism: Hemileccinum hortonii; assembly: GCA_038090055.1. Classification (NCBI taxonomy): domain Eukaryota; kingdom Fungi; phylum Basidiomycota; class Agaricomycetes; order Boletales; family Boletaceae; genus Hemileccinum; species Hemileccinum hortonii. The sequence continues at coordinate 1,312 of JBBPLZ010000053.1, read as the reverse complement.
GCCAGTTCACTTATGACTATATGTTGTCGGGATGTGTGGGGTGATCGTATGCAGCGACGATACGGGTGAGAACGGGTCGGAGGAGATGGTACCACGCAATCGTCTGGATACCGTATTTTTTGAGATGTTCGAGACGGTGGAGGATCGTCTCCCAGTCTTTTTTTATTCGCCCTCGATCGTAACCTTGGGGATCCCACACCGGGGGTTAAACTTGTACGTGAAGTAGTCCTTCATTATGCCCATCATGACGATAGCGCATGTCGTTTTGTCCACTGCAGTCGTCGTGAAGTTGGGCGTGACCCGCACGCGCAGGGCAGGGTCTATGGGGTCGAGTAGGGGCGGGTGGGTAGAAATAAGGCCTTACTGTGCGCGCGTGCCGTTGGAGATGTCTCCTAGAAGTAAGCGGTCTGCAAGGGGAGAGGGGAGATGTAAGCCAGTGTGGGATGGGCATTCGGTCGATATTTAGGGGGGGGGAACATACCTCGCACGTCACGATTTTGCTCAAAGATTCACATTACGGGCGAGGCGGTACTCAGTGACCTTCGGGGTGTGACGCGTGACGGCCGAATTTGCTTATTCAGCGAGAGCTTTTCTCCACGCCTTTCGATTGGGAATAAGTACCTGACCATACCAAGCTACACGAAGTACGGCTACTCTTCCTCCGACGAATCTTCCATTTCAACTTCTTCAAACCGTGACAGTTTTGCAAGATCGTCATCATCCGTGTCGTCCTCCTCACTTTCCTCCAGTAAGCCCACCATCTCCATCACGTAACCTTTCGATATCGTAGATGCCCTTTCAGCAAAACGAGGCGATGCAACGAGACTTGCCTGAGGCAGCGGTGGTCCGGAAAACGATGGTGGGTACTCATCGCTATCACTATTATGTAGATGGGCCAATATGCTGATATGAAACACAGACGTACCCTTGATTGCCATTCCCATACTCAAGGCGTCCGGAAAGGTCGATTCCTTTGGTCGATTCCGACCTTGACTCCCGTCCGGAAAGGTCGCTTCCTTTGGTCGATTCCGACCTTGACTCCCGTCTGGAAAGGTCGCTTCCTTTGGTCGATTCCGACCTTGACTCCCGTCTGGAAATGTTGCTTCGTTGCTCCGCTTCAGATGCCTGACTGCCGTCCATTGAAACACGAGGCTTCTTGGCAAGCTGCCGTTCAATCCCACCATGTTCGTCTGAGCGGTCCAATCTCTTGAGATCTTTCTTGTGAAGCGCGAGATGATCACGTGGAGCTTGTTGCTCCTCTTGTAGTCCCATCCCTTCCCGTGTCTCCTCCTCCTCCTCCTCCTCCTCCTCC
>JBBPLZ010000052.1:0-30808 GCA_038090055.1 Hemileccinum hortonii | reverse complement strand
AAAAAAAAAAAAAAAAAAAAAAAAAAAAAAAAAAAAAAAAAAAAAAAAAAAAAAAAAAAAAAAAAAGAAAAAGAAAAAGAAAAAGAAAAAGAAAAAGAAAAAGAAAAAGAAAAAGAAAAAGAAAAAGAAAAAGAAAGAGGAAGAGGAAGAGGAAGATGAAAGCAACTACAGTAAGTTCCCTATTTTTTCTATTGACAGCAACATTTCTAAGCCATCATCATAGATGAGATAGGACCAGAAACTGATTTTTATAATGGTGAGCACTCTATTTTGCCTCTATATTCTTTATCCCTCAATAATATAATAGATGACATGGACCTACACTGGCAGAACCAATCCCCAGGTATGCCTTTCTGGTTCTACTTGTATCATCTTTGATTTACTGAATTCTCTCATATTTAGAAGAGCAAAGATGGCCAACCACTAGGGAAGAGGTGGAATCAATTAGTGCATATTTTGCACAAAAATGTTTAAAAGAGATGCATCAACCATCATATTCTCCAAGCATCTCACCACAGGAAATATCCTTTGATCACTCTCCTCTTGCTCAAGATTAGCTTTTCCAGGCTTTTGACAACTTTGCAGTGCTAATCAGTCAACAGGCACCATCCAGCCTGAGGATCTACTCAAAACATTAAGAAGACATCAAGTAACTGGCATGTCATTCCTGTCTGCCATCACCACCAGTAAGCTTCCATTTTGAGCAGATTTCATAGATGTTGATAGCTTTGTATGTGGCATCCAGAATCTTCACCAGAACCTTTGGTTGAGTTCTGATTGGAAAGAAGGTCAAGCTTCAAGCACATTCCTATTCCCCTTCAATGTCAATGTACTACTGCCATATCTCTCCTTTCTGATGATAATTCTGGTATGTTTATTTATGTTCTCTTTATTTAAAACCTCAGCTGATAGCATTTTGGGCTCTTTTAAGAATGCTTCCAGCCCCCAGGTTCGCTCCTAGGTTCATCAAAAACCTCTTCTGGGAAATCTGGTAAACTTGATGGACATCCACCTCTGTCAAGTTCAAGTTCCATTGCACTCAAACAACAGAAAGTAACTGCAGTTTCACTTCTCTCAGATGCTTTCGACGATGATATGCATTTATATTTTCAAATTAAAACCTACAGTATTAGTAATTTCTTCTTTCACATGAAGATAGCTGCCAGAATGACATGGTCCAAGTATCATCCAGTGCACCTGATGCACCTGATGAACTGCTGGAATCTCATGGGCTAGATCTTGAGGACTATATAACAACTCCGACAGAGAGTGAAGATGGAAGCCTTAACACTAATGGGTACCAGCCATCAGACACTGAAAGGTCCCATCCACAAAAAACAGCTGAGGATAACTCAAATGATGAATATCCTGATTTGTCTGCAGAGGGTTATGGCCCCTTGGAACCATTGGATGGTTCAGCAAATCATAGGGCTCAATACAGTAAGATCAAATATTCAAGTTGTTAATACCTAGGATAAACTCTTGCCTTCTATAGAGCACATAATTTCCAACCCTTCTATATGGGTTGCTGTTGTCCAAGAAATCAACAGTCTTGAGCCAAAGAGCTATGTAGCAGGAAGCATAATCAACCTCTTCCTTTTGACCAAATGGTACAAGATCATAAAGGACAGCCATTGTCACTTTGTGGATCTCTTCTTGACAGCTTCTTGTGCCCCTTTGGAACCAGAAGAAATAGTCCAATTCCATTATTATTCTGGTCTCTTTAATTTACAATCCCAACCACCTCTGAAACCTGTGGTCTTTATCATCTGCAAGCATCAGCATTATTTCACAGTCTACTTCAACTATCAGGCAAATTGTGCATGAGTATTTGGTTGGACCCCCAATATTTCCACTGCTGGTTTATATATTGATGTTGGATGGAATGAATGGAATGGTCTCAGGTATTGGAGGAGGGTTGGTGCCTTGTTCAGGTGGCCAGTTTCTGAAGTGGACCCCATTGTACACGCTTATAACTTTCAACAGGTTTTTCATTTGTCATTTTTTCCATCTCATGCTGCTCACTTTATTGATGTGGTAACAGAATGGGTTAGACTGTGGACCAATTGCTGTCTTGATTACCTTACATCTTCTACACCATGGTCCAGATGACTACCTGGCATCAATCCCTGGAAATCAGACCCCTTATGTTAAACACCTCCACCTAACCAGAAAACTACTTCAAGAATGCGTGTCAAAAAATCTGTTTGACTATCACTGCTGGTGGCAGGTGAAGCAACCAAAGACTAAAGATTAGCGCGAAGCTTAGCCAAGCGGAGGTTTGGATCAAAAGATAAAGGGAAAGGTAGAAAGGTGAGCTTTTAAATCCTCAAATGATTCTTTGGGGAAGAACCAAGAGAACTTGACTGGAGTTCTCTGGTGCTGATTCATGGGTTTATATACTACATGGGTGTTTGTACCTATTTGTACCTAATCTATCCTAATATGTCATAACCCTATGCCCTGGGCTAAGGGTGTGAGTCATTATGAGTTATCTAGGGTCATGGGTTGCATCTGAAATGTGAGATAAAGAGATAAGACACTGCCTTGATAGGGGCTGTGGTATATGAGGCATTTCAGGATGCTGTGTCATTAAAAGGGTGTGTAATGGGTGCGGCATCATAATGGAAGCTCCAACATGAGGTGAGCACAGCACTGGAATTAAATGAAGGCTGTGATATTGAATGGGGTTAAGTCACGTGACGTGTTCACATGACCTTGAAGCGAAAAAAGTGACAAGTCCACATCGTGTCTTGAGGTGTGACTGTGTGGTCTCCTTGTCTGATAAGATAAAATGAAGATAAGATAAGATAAAGGAAATAGGGGTTGCATGGAGTGAGCGTTTGTTACACCACCCTCTCTCTAAGAATCAGCTTCCAGATGATCATAGTAATCCATAGAACTGAAAATGGCTCACACTTCTGTGACATTTTCTGGTATAGTTGAAAACAAACGATCAAAGACTTCCTGAGTCATTCGCACTTAGGTGGGCAGTGTGGAAGTCGGATTGTGCCGTTTTGGCATGTGTGAGGTTGCCCATTGGTTCCCATGTCCTCTCATCGTCCCTGTACCCTTTCCAGTGGACGAGATACTTGAGTCGTCTCCCCCTCCAGCGGGAGTCGATTATACAGTCAACCTCATACTCTTCATCCTGTTCTTTGGTGACATTAGAGGGTCCCAGTTTTGTCACTGGTTGGTTGGGTAACTGTTCTTTGTACGGTTTGATGCGTGATACGTTTATTATTGGATGGATTCGCATGGATTTGGGTAGTCACAGTTCCACTGTGTTCCCTAGTGTTTTTGTTATTTTATATGGACCTAGCCATTTTTCTGATAATTTCTTTGATTCCCTTGGCAATCTAAGATTGTCGGTTGATAGCCATACAGCATCACCCACCTTGTATTCTGGTGCATCCGATCTGTGCTTATCAGCCTGTAGCTTCATTTGCTCTTGGGCTTTTTTAATGTTTTCTTTGACCTGATCCAACATTTTGGTCATTTGGTCTGCTAGAGTATTGGCAGCCGGTGCCTTTGAAATGCTGGGCTCAATGCCCATTCATGGCGCATAGGATCTGGTGATTTCAAACGGCGATCTCTTGGTTGCCGAATGAATCATTGCATTATGTTGGAATTGGGCTATGGCTAGCCATTCAGCCCATTCCGTCTGTTTTTCTGTGCAGTATAGCCTCAAATACTGCTATATATCTCTATTCACACACTCTGTTTGCCCGTCCATCTACAGATGATGTGCTGTGGATAGTTTGGGTTTTATTCCTAATCTTTTGCATAGATCTTGCATGACATGAGACGTGAATTGTGGTCCTCAATCTGAGACTATGCTTCAGGGGAGTCCATGGTTAACCCAAACTTTGTTTAGGTACAACTTTGCTGTCTCTATGGCGTTTATTGTTTTATTGCATGGGATGAATTCAACTTTCTTTGAGAATCGATCAATGATCACAAGGATCGAGTCAAATCCATTTGATAACAGGAGATCCATTGTGAAGTCCGTGGTCACATCCACCCATGGCATCTCTGGTGCCTCCAATGGTACTAACTTTCCTGCAGGTGCTTTATTGGTTCCTTTAAACCGTGCACAACGGTCACATCTAGAAACATAATCTTTGATATATTCTGCCATGTTAGGCCAAAAATAGTGCCTGCATGCTATTTCTAGGGTCTTTTTGACTCCAGAATGTCCAGCAGTTGCCAAATCATGGCATAACATAGTGCATTCCATTTGTAATGCATCTGGGACATAGATCTTTCCTTCTTTGATGAGTATGTCTTTTTCTGCGATCATGCCGTACTTGCAGCATAACTCTTCTTTATTCAGTGTTTTTGTTTCGTTATTGATTTTGTTCATCAAGGCTTCACCTTCAGTGGTGATGAAAACTTGGTGTATATGCTTTTTTGGCATCACAGGTATTCCCTGGTTATCAGTATCTGTTCCATGTGTGTGATCATCTCATCTAGAGAGAGCATCTGCCTTTCCCATTGTAGTGCCTGCCTTGTGAACCCATTTGTAATTGAATCTGGCCAAGTACGATGCCCAGCGTGCTTGTCGTCTGCTCAGATTCTGACTTTTCATAAACCACTGCAGGTTTGCATGGTCATTCCATATTTCAAATTCATATTTGGCTCCTTCCAAATAGTGTCTCCACATTTCTAGGGACCTTATGACGCTGAGCATTTCTTTGTTAGTGACCAGATAGTTTCGTTCTTCTGGGGTCATGGTGTGCAAAGCATACGCTACTGGATGCCATTTGTCTTCCTTTTGTATAGATAGTACAGCTCCCATTGCAAAGTCCGATGGATCAGTCTCCAGTCAGAATTGGCAATCATTATCTGGATATGCCAATATCGGGGCTGTGGTGAATTTTTCTTTAAGTGTGTCAAATGTGTGTTGATGTATGAGTTCCCACTTGATATCTATGTCCTTCTTGGTTAGGTCATGCAGGGGACGTGTGATCTTTGCATAATCTTGGATGAATCTGTGATAAAAGTTGGCAAGTCCGAGGAAGCTCCTGACCCCTTTTACATTTGAGGGTTCTGACCATTGGAGTATCGCTTGGACTTTATCCATGTCCATTTTGATCCCGTCTTTCCCTACAATCATGCTGAGAAACTCTATTTCTTCTGCATAAAATTGACACTTCTTTGGATTTATAAATAAGTCATTGTCTTGCAATCTCTGAAGGACTTCCCGCATGATCTTGTTGTGTTCATTCTGGTCATCTGTTTTTATGAATATCAGGATGTCGTCTATGTATACGACCACAACTTCATCCATATCAGCAAAGATTTTGTTCATCATTGCCTGGAAGGTGGCTGGTGAATTGCACAGCCCAAAATACATGACGAGGAGTTCGAAGGCGCCTCTAAAGCATACGAAAGCAGTCTTCCATTCGTCTCCTTCTTTGATTCGGACATTGTTATAGCCTGTCCTGACATCCATTTTTGTGAATAATTTGGTCCCTTTTAGTTTGTCCACAAGTTGTGAGATTAAAGGAAGGGGATAGTTATTCTTAACCATGTGTTCATTTAGATACCAGTAATCTGTAACCATCTGCTTCTTTCCTTCCTTCTTTGGAATGAAGAATATGGGAGAAGTTTGCGGTGATTTAGAAGGTTGGATATAGCCTTTCCGCAGTTGTTCATCTAGATATGCGGTGACTTCTTCCTGTTCTTCGTGTGACAAAGGGATGTTCCTTCCTTTCTTAGGTTGGAATGATTCTTTCAAATCTATCACATGATCCCACAGCTTGCGTGTTGGCATGCATTGGGATTCTCCCTTGGAGAATACCTTGAGAAAGTCATGAAATTGGGGAGGTACAATCTCCTCATTCATTTTGGTCACGTGTGGTTTTTCTGGTGTTTTTTGTGCTTCTTGTACTGCTTGCATGCAATAAGCCTTTAACTTGGAGCTCCACTCCTCCTTTTGTACTTTTTTCATATATCTGGATTTGTCTTGGAGTATCATGCATCTTCTTGAACATCGTGTCATTTGAACCGTGCCTTTGACCCAGTCGATCTTGGGGTTGTGGCGTTGTAACCATGTATATCCCAACACCATCTGATTCTTTCCTAAATCGACTATTTCTGCCGAGATCTTTTCTCGGTGTCCTTGATATTCCAAGACTATATATATCTGTGGTGTGAGTGATGTTTCCTGTGGAGTTCTTGGTTTCATCAATGTTATAAACAGGAATTGCATGTCGTAATGGGCGAAGGGGTAACATGTGTTCTTCTGCCCATCTTCTGTCAAGGAAGATCCTGTTTGCTCCACTGTCTAGAAGTGCTTCTACATTGTGGTATCTTGGTTTTCCTAGTGGAGATATCCATATTTCCATAAGGATTTCTTTATTTAGTGCTCCGCGGATAAACATTTCTCTTGCAAATCCACCTGTGGATCCGAAACCCTCTTTTCCTCATGTGGTGTCCTCTAGATTATCCACTTCGATGACATATGGGTTTTCTATTTTTTCCACAATCAATTGAGCGACTTGATCGCCCTTGATGATAAGAAAATTGTTCTATGATAGATTACACAGGAGCACTCCAACTCCTCTTCGGTAATTGGAGTCAATTATGCCTGCTCCGACATCAATGGAATGTTTGGCCACTAGACCACTTCATGGTACGATCCTCCCTGTTATGATCCATCATGCTTTGTCATCCGCTATGCCCCTTTCTGCTTATTCTTTTCTTTTACGATGGTAGACTTTCCACAGTAACCTGCAGGTTCACCTTTCTCATGCCACCATCGTACACGTTTGTCTCTTTTGTCTCATGATGACCAGTACTTCACGGCAACCCCATTGGGTTCACCTTTCCTACGCTGTCATCGCTCATACCATTGTCTCAGGTCTTGACTCATGTTAAGTCATACCTTATCGTGCATGACTCATTTCGAGTCACACTTCCTTTACTTGGCATTACTAATTCTCTTGGCTCTTACCAAGTGTGCCCTTTACCCTGATTACTTAGCTTGGTCCGTGCACGCTCCCCTTAGGTATATAAACCCCCGCGTCGCGTACCTGTTCTTTAGCTTAGTTCTCCTTGGGAATATACCCTTAGTCCCTTGTCCTTGACCTCTCGTGCGCGTTGACTCCCGTCTTCGCAACAACGTCCTTGTCCTCTGTATTAATTGGACTATCTTTGAACCACTCGATCTCGTCGCTGGACAACCTCTCGTCCAGGACTCGTTCTTCGACACTTGATCGCTGAACACCCTGTCGGCATCATTCCAACAACCCTCGCGTCTGCCCTTAGCCAACTAGGGGTTATCCAAGCCTACGCTCGCTCCTACCCAGACCAAGTGTAACAAAAGAACTAAGCTTCTTCTTTCATGGCTACTACTATGTAAGCCGTATCACTGAACCACTCTGTCCCACTACAGAGATCCTCGTTGGACCGCCACACGGTGTCCTCCTCCTGTCATCACCCCCAACTCCACTGATGAAGACTAGGACACTGCTCCACCTCTTCAAACCCCTACATCATCCTTCAGACGAAACTCCTCGCCCTCGCCTTTGCCCCCACCTCTGACGCCCCTGACAACTATGTCTACGGCAAAACCAGTCAAGCTCAAGCTCAACTCCCCCTCTGAGTGCGATGGCTCCTTTGCCAAATATCAGGCATGGTTCAACTCGTGCCTCTTTTACCTCTCGACCAACGCTAATGTGTATAATACTGAGGCGAAGAAAATCGCATTTATCCTCTCATTCATGATGAAGGGGTCGGCCCATACCTGGGCAACTACTTTCCACACTGCCGGGATCAACACCGTCTCCGGCACCGTATCCATGGGCACCTGGTCGGACTTTGTCGACAAGATCAACAAGGCCTTCCAACACCATGATGTCATTGGACAATCCATTGCTTGAATGTCCACCACCTGCATGATCGCCATGAAGGGGGTATACAAACCCTCTCTCTCTTCGTACACCTCCCAGTTCCAAAATCACGCCGCCATCGCCGGAGTCACTGACTTCAACGTCCTTATCGGCTACTACTCCGCCAGTATCCCCGCCCTCATCATGTCCCGCATCATGATGATGGAGACCGTCCCTACCAAAATCGAGGACTGGTACAAAAAGGCAATGACCTTCCACACCATGTGGGAACGCACCCAAGAGATCAAGGCACGAAACGCCAAACCTGTCGTCCCCTCGAAAACCTTTCACCTTCCCTGCACCATTGACCCAGACGCTATGGATGTCAACATCATCTCTACTCGCCCCCCAAAACTCACCGACACCCTTCACTCTGAATGCGCCCGCAAGGGCCTCTGCTTCCGCTGCCAGAAACCCAGCCACACCTCCGCGAACTGCAAGGCTAAGTTCACCACATCCTCCACACCATCTGGAGAAAAGAAGTCGAAAGGTGGTGACGTAGCAATTGCAAAGAAAGACGAAGAAGAGACGGCTTTGCCGGACTTGATGGAATGTGATGACGAAGACACTCCCGAGATGGTCGCTTACGTCAAGGGTTTTTGAAAGGGGAGTATCGATTGATGCAATCCTCCCCCATAGTATCTAAAGCTGCACATGTATCCTCTAAAAACAATAGATCTTTGAGTATCCCTGTTCAACTCATTGTCCCCTCGCGCATGCTCAAAAACATCGAAACTACTGCCCTGGTGCAACGATCAACTGCCTTAACTGGAAGTTCGCATGAAAACACCGGATCCCTTGCAAGAAGCTGGAAAAACCAATCCAGGTTCGAAACATCGATGAAACCCTAAACAAGAAAGGCACCATCCAGTACACAGCCAACTTGTTCATCTCCGTCAATGGCGTAACCCACGAAGTTCTCTTTCATGTCATGGGATGTGGAGAAGAACGCATCATCCTCGGCTTCCCCTGGCTAACGGCGGTCAACCCCGCTATTAACTGGGAAAAGAACACCCTTCAGATCGACGAGTCTACCGACCAGTCGAAAATCCTCTTCGCCAAATCCTCCACTGATTCCAAGACCCATGACGCTTTCCTGGCCCGTTTTTGCTACCAGGAACCCGCTCCTGTTCCCCACCACCATCAGGTCCACCATGACTGGGACAAATGCCTCTATGATTACCTCGATGAGGGAAATCCCAAGTACGTCCGAGCAGAGGATTTTGTCAAAACGGCCATCTCTGCCTACTCCTGTGAAAGGTATATCCGCAGCGATCATCGAATCATCATCAACCCTGCCCGTGTCAAAGCATACACCACCGCCACAGATCTCGCAATCAAACAACTTGCGAATAAACCCAAGATCACCCTTCCCCTGGAGTACTCCGCCTTCTCAAAGGTCTTCTTTGAAGTCGCTGCTGGCGAACTCCTGCCCTCTCGCCCATACGACCATGCTATCAACCTCAAGGACACTTTCACTCTGAAGATCAGTAAGATCTACCCCTTATCCCCCAATGAAAATAAAGCCACCAAGGATTTCCTCGATGAGAACCTCAAGGCCAGGAAGATCCGATCCTCACAATCTCCCCAGGCATCACCCTTTTTCTTCATCAAAAAGAAGGATGGCAAGCTCCGCCCCTGCCAGGACTATTGCTACCTGAACGAACACAACATTCAGGATGCCTACCCCCTCCCGCTCATCACTGACCTCGTAGACAAACTCAAAGAGGCTCAAGTATATACCAAGTTCGACATTCATTGGGGGTACAACAACATCAGAATCAAAGACGGTGATCAATGGAAAACCACATTCATTACCCACAAGGGCCTCTTTGAGCCCACAGTCATGTTCTTCAGCATGACTAACTCACCAGCGACCTTCCAGAGATTCATGAACGACTCCTTCCATGACATGATCGCCGAAGGATGGCTCATTATCTACATGGATGACCTACTGATCTTCTCCCCAGATCAGAAAACCCACGAGGAGCACACCAAGCGTGTCTTACAATGAGTGGAGGAACTCCACCTCCACCTCAAGCTCGAGAAATGCGTGTTCGACACCAAGGAGGTCAAATACCTAGGTATGATTGTAAAACCGGGCCAGCTCGCTATGGACCCAGTCAAGCTCAATGGTATCGCCAAATGGCTGGTACCCACTAATCTCAAGGGCGTTCGCTCCTTTTTGGGCTTTGTCAACTTCTATCACCGTTTTATTCCTGACTACTCCACAGTCGCACGCCCCCTCATTGATCTCACGAAGAAAAAGCAACCTTGGGACTGGACCACCAATCAACAGCAGTCTTTCGACTGTCTCAAGGAGCTTTTCCAGTCCCGCCCGGTCCTCCAACTCCTGGACCTCTCAAAACCCTTCACTATTGCCACCGATGCCTCTAAATGGGCCACTGGTGGCATTCTCCTCCAAACTGATGCCAACAGAGATTGGCACCCCTGTTCTTACAACTCTGCTTCGCTATTTCCCACGGAACGGAACTACAACATCCACAACCAGGAGCTTCTTGCTATCCTCCGCGCCCTCAAAATGTGGCGCCACTATCTTCACGGCTCCACCTTCCCGTTTCAGGTCTTCACTGACCACAAAAACCTGACCTACTTCCATCAGGCACAAGAACTCAATTGCCGCCAAGCCTGGTGGCTTCTCGATCTCGCAGATTTCGATCTGAAAATCATCCACATACCCGGCAAACTCCTCGCCAGTCCTGACACCCTCTCCCACTGCCCTGATCTTATCCCAGAATCCGACAATGACAATTCTGACATTGTTGCCCTCCCCAACTCCATGTTTGTCAACCTCATGACACCACCTTGCACGAGAAACTTATTGCCTCTTCCGCCTCCGACCCCCTTGTTTTCAATGCCATCCAGGCCACAGTCGGCAAAAAACTCCAAATCTCCCCCTTCTGCACCAATCTTGAGGATTGGTCTTACTCTGACGGCCTCCTTTCCTTTAAAGGCCGTACCTACATCCCTCCTGACGGGACTCTCCACCGTGACGTGGTGGCCAGGTGCCACAACCATGAAACGGCAGGCCACCCCAAATTCCTAAAAACGTGTCAACTTGTCTCTGCTCAGTATTGGTGGCCAGGACTTGCCCAATTCGTCTGCCAATACGTCGCTGGTTGCGCCATCTGTCAGCAGAACAAGGTTAACACTCACCCCACGGTTCCCCCCCTCATCCCCATTCGGTCCTCGTGCACCCGTCCATTCCAGCAGGTCTCTTGTGATCTGATCACTGGTCTCCCTCCGTCATCTGGTTTCGATTCGCTCTTGGTCGTGGTCGACCACAGGCTTATGAAGGGGGTAATTCTTTGCCCCACTACGTCCATAGTAACTGCCGAAGGAATAGCACAGCTTTTCTTCGACAAAGTCTTCACTCGGTTTGGCCTCTACGAGAAGATTATTTCTGATTGTGGCCCACAATTCGCCTCTACATTCGCCAAAGAACTCGGACACCTCCTTTCCTACGACCTCGCTCTCTCCACCGCGTACCACCCCCAAACGGATGGAGAAACAGAACGAGTCAACCAGGAGGTTGAAACGTATCTTCAGATCTTTTGTGGTAATGAACCCTTGTCCTGGTCTGCTAAAATCTCCTTGGCAGAATTCATGCACAATCACTGCCCCCACTCGGTCACAGGGCAATCGCCCTTCTTCCTCATGATGGGCTTCGAACCCCAAGCCCTCTCCTCAGTTATCCCCTCGTCAACAGTTCCTGCTGTCTCTGATCGCATCACCGCCCTCACCGTGGCACGCGATGAAGTCCTTGCTGCACATGAACTTGCCCGCCAAACCATGGCAGCACGTTCCAAGCACCAGTTTACACCCTTTGCCCTAGGAGATAAGGTCTGGCTAGAAGCACGGAACTTGAAACGTTCCATGATCAACCCGAAATTTGCCGCGAAACGGGAAGGTCCCTTTACCATTACCCAGGTACTTTCCCTGATCATGTACAAACTCCGCCTCCCTAAAACCTGGTGGATCCACCCAGTCTTCCACGCATCCCTCTTATCGCCCTATCACGAAAACTCCGTCAACGGCCCCAATTTCCCAGCTCCTCCCCCGGATCTGGTAGAAGGTGAGGAGGAATATGAAATTGAGAAAATCTTGAAACACTGCAGAATGCCATGATCCCGTTCCTTCCTGATCCGATGGAAGGGCTACTCTGCCAAAGAAGACTCCTGGGTTTCTGAGTTCGATCTGAAGCACACTGCGGAGTTCGTAAACGACTATAAGAAACGTCACCGTCTCTGATCCCGCTCCCTCACCCCCTTCAATCACAAACCACCATGTCAATCGAACAACTTGTCTCAGTCCCCGCCTCCACCATTGTCCCAGACTTCTCACCCCGCTCTCAATCCTCATCGCCCGTCATTGCTCCATTGCCCTTCCGTATCCTCGACGACATCTCCGATGTCAAAATCTCGAGCAACGCCGCTACCGCTGGGTGGGGAGCAGATGAAAACATAGTACCCATCCCTGTCTTACCTCCTGTTTCTATTGCTACTATTATATCCACTGATATGTATTTGATTACTGCTGTAGACCTCCCCCTGACGGCCCATCATACCTGTGAGGGATACCCTGACGCCGCTTACGCTCAGAACGTCCTTCACCTTGTATTTGATCCCCACCTGGCACAGTACATTGACTCCCATCTTGACATGGACTCCCCCCTCCTCGCGCTTTACCAAGCGTTCTTGGGCCTTGAACAGCTCACACCTATCCTCCAATCCACCGAGACTGCAGAAGCACTCCACGGCCTAACCAAGGCTCTCCTCTTCTCCATCTGCCACCACACTCGTGGTGCCCTCATCGTCCTCTCCCACCAGCTGTACTTTGGAGAGTTCCTCACAGAAGTTGACCGCTTCGCTCGCACCGTCGCAGATCACTATCGCACTGCTTCCGCATCCCTTCCCCCGCCGTACACCACGCGTTCCTCACCCTCTGCCTCATCGTCTCCCCTCACCGCCGACAAGCTTTGTGCCGTTGAACGTGCTGAAGCTTGGTGGACTGGCTTTGACGGTCGCCAACCACTCCCCACGACTCATCCCCGCTACCACGAGACCTGTCACATGTGTCACTGTCTCAGTCATTGAAGGGCCCAGTGCCCCCTCTATGAATGTCCCATCTACCTCCGCGCTGCCCCAGGCCATCCTCAGGCCACCTGTCCCCTTCATTGCCACAAACCTCTCCGCATTTCCTCATCCTCGTCCTCTGGGTCCTCCACCCAGCAGTCCATGTCCTCCTCGTCCCCTTCCTTGTCTCGCCGCACTTGCAGTACCCCTCGTCCACCCACCACCAGGCATGGCCCCAACCGTCATCGCACGGTCTCTCCTGTTCCCCCGCTCCCTCACAAGCCCTCTCCTGTCTTTGGTGTCAATCCCGAATGGGACGACAATGCTTATGCCAACATCACCGGCTCCCCCAGACACTATGCCATCGATTTCTGAGCTTCAAGACCACAGGTCATCAAGTTCCCTCCTCGGTGCCTCGGGTTTAGTGGGGGGGTAATGTTATGATCCATCACACTTTGTCATCTGCTATGCCCCTTTCTGCTTATTCTTTTCTTTTACGATGGTAGACTCTTCACGGTAACCTGCAGGTTCACCTTTCTCATGCCACCATCATATGCATTTGTCTCCTTTGTCCCACGATGACCAGTACTTCACGGTAACCCCATTGGGTTCACCTTTCCTACGCTGTCATCACTCATACCATTGTCTCGGGTCTTGACTCACGTTGAGTCATACCTTATCGCGCATGACTCATTTCGAGTCACGCTTCCTTTACTTGGCATTACTAATTCTCTTGGCTCTTACCAAGTGTGCCCTTTACCCTGATTACTTAGCTTGGTCCATGCATGCTCCCCTTAAGTATATAAACCCCCGTATTGCGTACCTGTCCTTTAGCTTAGTTCTCCTTGGGAATATACCCTTAGTCCCTTGTTCTTGACCTCTCGTGCGTGTCGACTCCCGTCTTCGCAACAACGTCCTTGTCCTCTGTATTAATTGGACTATCTTTGAACCACTCGATCTCATCGCTGGACAACCTCTCATCCAGGACTCGTTCTTCGACTCTTGATTGCTGAACACCCCATTGGCATCGTTCCGACAACCCTCGTGTCTGCCCTTAGCCAACTAGGGGTTATCCAAGGCTATGCTCGCTCCTACCCAGACCAAGCGTAATACTCCCGTAAGTTCCTTTTGGAAATGCAATTGCTATTTGCGTTGTCACCAAGACCTTCCCTTGTGCTGGTACCGTAACTTCTTCTGCAGTGTATAGATCATATCCAGTGGTTTCCTTCGACCCTTTGGTCAGAAGCTTGGCTTCCTTGCTGAGTAGTTTCACTGGTAAATAGGTTACTGGTTCAGGGATTTCTTGAGAATAGATATGTTTTTCTTTTTGTAATGAGGAATCAAGCACTGATTTCAAGTCTCGGCTGTGCTCCACTGGAGACACCTCATGGCTCGCTATGGATTCACAATCGTCAATATCACTATCATCGGTGTCTGATTCATCAGCTTCATCAATGGATAATATACTATAAAAGTTTGGGCTAGCGACTGAAGCACCCTGATCACCTAAGTTGCTTTGCCTTTTCCCTTTTCTTGGATGCCTTTCATATCCCAGAAATAGGCTTTCGCCTGTTCAATGTCCATTCCCCGTATAGCTTTAAAGGGGTCTTCCTTAGATTCTGTGGAGGTAGGAATCATGTCTGTGGCTTGTACATTCCTTCACTTACAATCCGGCTTGTGGGAACCTCCTAGGAATTTGCATTCCAGACATGAGTTCCTGGGTTTAGGGCAGTATTTTGCCACATGTTCTTCACTGTGACAATTGAAGCATGACTGCTTCTTGCGCCCATCTTGTGCCACATTGATATTTCGCGACCTTTGATTCCATGAGGTAGCCCCTTCTGGCTCCCTTGTGAACATTTGGTACGACTCGATCTGTCGTCCAATCAACTGTATCTATTTTAGAGTTAGGTCAACGGTCGCTTTTTGCCATCCATTCCATAACTCCACATGGATCTCATTATTGATTCCGTTTTCAAGATTCCACACGCCTGCCTCATCTCTGAGGTTGGCGCGGTATGATAAAGCCATCCATTGTGCGATGTATGCATTAATGGAGAGTTTCCCTTGTTTAAAAGCGTTGAGCCATTTCTTGGCCCAATCTTCTTGATGAACAGGTGGGAATAACCCGACGATCTCTGCTTCTATGTCTTGCATTGTTTGGATCTGTGAAGTCATGTCTGAGATCTTCATCAGTTCCATCTCAGCGAAGTGAGATCCCTTTTGTCCTTTAAGCCATGAAAGTACAGCCATCCAACAGTTCCCTGTGTTGGGGCACTTTTCTCCTGGTGTTAACAGTTCATCTTCCATGAAGTATTGTGGGTTGGCATTAATCCACGATTTCATTTTAATCCACCATTCTTCAAACTTTCCTGGAGATCCATCATAGTCTCCAGGGTCTACGAATATTTCAATTTTGGATGACCCTCCAGATAGTCCCTTGTGTGTGGTTCCTCCACTTTCGGATGCCCACGTCATATGACTGAGCATTTCCCTTGTGCATTGGTTTGCAGCCTGTGACTATGCTTCTGCTTGTTCCAACTTCTCATTGGCCCGTGCTAGGGCTTTGGATAGTTCTTTTTTTGTTATTTCATCTCTCGCCATTTGCTGAGAGTGTGCTTCCATCAAACTCTGATTCTCGAAGTGCTCCTCCAACAGCCATTGGAGCTTATTCTCCGTGTTCCAACTCTTGTCCCATGTAGCCATTGCTTATAGGATGTTGGTGGGTGCTGCGAAGTAGCTGTCATCATCTCCTACTTCAGTAAGGTCATTGTCTGTATGAGGAAAGAGTTCTGGGTGATCTCTTTGGGTCTTGTAGAAGAAGATTCAGTTGGCTATTTCTATGAGGTGGTCGTAGAGTACCTTGACTCTCAACCAGTTGAACTAATTTTCAGCGGAGTATGTGTGTTCTTCTTCTACTGTGTCGGAATCCCAGTTATTGTTTGTGTTGGGTATCCAGTCGTTTTCTGATGCTCACTGAATTCCTGATGTAGGTACTCTTTCTGACTTGTAGTTGTTGACGTGAATGCTAAATCCGTTCCTGGACCACTTTACTTCAAATTTCCTAGCTGTCCCTCTGGGTACAAACCAGGTGATCAAGAGAATCGTCAATAGGAGTAGTGAAAAGTACACTTGAGTGAATGTAGTCATAAACTACTCAAGTCTTTCTGGTTTCTGTAAAGTAGATGAGGGCCTTAGATAGCTCCTCTTGTTGTAGCTAAGGACTGGGCGTTTCTTCCTCAAGTCCTGTGAATACAGCTTTGGGAGACGTGTTCTCCTCCAGTTAGGCTTAGGGAGGTCTGGTCCTATTAGACTCTCCTTGATCTCAAGGTATAAACTCTTATCCTCAGTTTCTTTGTATCCCTCCTCAATTACCACTTCTGGCAAACTTTCCGTGTGCAATCTGTCTGGTAGATCACTGTAGATTAGATTGAGTTCCCACTATAAGGGATAACTGGATATGATCTCATCTTGGTCGAACGGGCTGAGGAATGCCGAACGACTGCGCAATGGGGCGGCTAATATGCGAGTAACTTCTTCGCACAGCTCTTCTGCATAAGATAAGTTCTCTTCGATGCGACCGAATATCGTCTCGAGGAACCTTGCTGCCTCTAGAGCTTGCTCTCTGCTTAGCGAGCCCGAGGAACTGTCTAGCTGCTGTAATGCCAACTCTGAGTCATACATGTAAGCCTCTGTACCGTTGTATCAGAGCCTTTAATAGAGAAACCGTACTTCTTTCTGGATCTCCGTGGGGACTAGGGTTATCTTCTTTACTTGCCTCTCAACAATGTTTCATTAAAGGGTTACCCGGCGACGATAGTGACAACGAGGGGTTAAAAACAATCAAGTTCTAATGAAGCAACCAAAGACTAAAGACTAGCACGAAGCGTAGCCAAGCTGAGGTTTGAAACAAAAGATAAAGGGAAAGGAATGAAGAATGAGCTCTTAAATTCTCAAATGATTCTTTGGGAAAGAACCAAGAGAACTTGACTGGAGTTCTCTGGTGCTGATTCATGGGTTTATATACTACATGGGTGTTTGTACCTATTTGTACCTAATCTATCCTAATATGTCATAACCCTGTGCCCTAAGCTAAGGGTGTGAGTCATTATGAGTCATCTAGGGTCATGGGTTGCATCTGAAATGCAAGATAAAGAGATAAGACACTGCCTTGATAGGGGCTGTGGTACATGAGGCATTTCAGGATGCTGTATCATTAAAAGGGTGTGTGATAGGTGCGGCATCATAATGGAAGCACCAACATGAGGTGAGCACAGCACTGGAATTAAATGAAGGCTGTGATACCGAATGGGGTTAAGTCATGTGATGTGTTCACATGACCTTGAAGCAAAAAAAGTGACAAGTCCACATCGTGTCTTGAGATGTGACTGTGTGGTCTCCTTGTCTGGTAAGATAAAATGAAGATAAGATAAGATAAAGGAAATAGGGGTTGCATGGAGTGAGCATTTGTTACAACCACCAGAAACACTTGCAGAACTTTCCCACACCTTTCCGAACTCGGAAAGATTGGAACAATTGGAAGTATTTGTATGGTATAACCTTTTGTCGCTTAAACATTTAGTGTTCATTCTTCTATTACAACATGTTATTATCTTCATCAACACACCATCACTGATGACATAATATGAGGATACCTCCATCCATAGTATATATATCTTGACCCTACTTACAGACACCTCAGTCGTTTTTGCCCACCTTAGGCAGTGGCTGAGCATAGGGCATTCCTGCCCATTACTTAGAATCTGTCAAATGGATCAATTTTTGTCCCATGCTGCCATTTATCTATCCTCTGTTCTATGCCTTCAAAAACACCTCTGACGTTTTCCCCCATTATTGTTACCCATTCCCTGACATACATTCATCCTATTATACCTGAGCCTTCCACCCCACAGCTATTCTTGTTGATGAGATTGGGGTTCCAGTTAATATCTTCCATGTGCTTTCTCTCCATCACTGATAAAGATTTTCTGTGTGGGCCAAATTCTGACAGAATGCTGTGTACATTATACCATGTACCATAGCATTTCTACAACCAACCTGATTAACATAAAATACATATTTGCTTGAAATAATGAAATTACTTTTACTTTTGAAGATTGAGTATTAGCTTGCAATAAACTGCCGGAATTTTATAAATGAGGTAGGATTTCCCAACACTCAACCACTGCATGTGCTTCCAGCAGTTCTGGTTGTTCCGATTCCGGAAAGGCATGAGAAAGCACTGGAAGTGATTTCAGAACTACTTCCAGATTGGAGGCATTGGAAGGCCCAGAAGTGTGCCAGAAACCTCTGGAAGAACTTGTGGAACAATGGTTCCAGATACAAGAGGGAGAAAATAAGGTGTGCCACAGAATGAAGGGATTTTCTTAATGCATATACAACACTGATTGTCCATTCTGGCACCGGAAGCCACAGAATAGTTTATTGGGCTATGTTTTTCTGTATACTATACTTTTAATTTGCGACCAAGGTTATAATCAGGAATTTTAAACAAATTTTCAGGTTTTCAGAAATGACTGGGGATTGAACCTTGGAAAATCAATGAAAGCTAGATCCCTGTGAACAGTGGGGTAAAAATATATGAATTAAAACTGCAGAAAAAAGTGTAATAATCTGAAGTAGAACCGAAATTCTTCCAGACCTCAAAGCCTGGCACATCTAGTCAGGTAATTGTTGCATTGGGAACAAAGGTGGATACATAGTAAATAATATAAACTACATGATGCTGCCCATATCCAGAAATATGGGATCTGGGATGCCCTCTACAGTGGCCGGAATTTCTAGGATGTCTGTCCCTACCAAGTAATATGGTCATTGCTCATCTACAAATATTTTTGCTGCTTCCTTTGTTAGCCTCATCCATTGAAGGAGGCTTTGTACACATTGAGCTGCAAAGGCCTGTTCCATGCCCTCTTCTTCAGCCAGAGTATCCTCTATATTTGTTATGTCCATTTTCCATTCCAACACTATCAGCAAAAGGCTGATAAGACTTCATTTTCCAATCTTACCTATGATGTAGAATGTCAAAGTTAGCGATAACATGGCTCATGAAAATCAAGACACTTGCATGCTTGCGATCAGTATTGAAGGCTGATTACCATTCGGCATAAAGTCCAGAAGAAACCAGGACGATGGTTATTCATGAGCATCCTATCCTCACCCAAGTCCTTCATGTGAAGCACTGCCCATATGAGATGCATCATATCATAGTTGTAAAAATAGCTGCTGCTGAAGATTGATGGAATTGGGGTATAGACGCAATGCAGTACTCCTGGTGGTTGAAACCTGGGGAGAACCATGTTTGTTCAGATGAAATTCTTGGAGGAGGAAAGAGAATGTGGGCTATTTACAAGATATCTCCTTCTTCCAAACAGACCGTAACTATGTCCGCATTGCAGAACTTGCCTTCCGTCGACATGTCTACTGCTTGCTCAAAGGCTTCCCTGAGATGCTTCAAAGAACTTGGGACCAGGTCACATTTCAGGCACATGATGGCCCATATCTTTGCTCCTGAGTTTCCAACGACATATGTCACTATTCCACAGCAGTCATGGTGTGGGAATGGCACAAATCTGCCGTGTGTCACCAGTCTCCACCCCTGCAAACTCCAAGTTGCTGTGCACACAATTTTTGGTGAATTCTGTTGGAACTGTAATGCAAACTCTTTCTTCTTCTGCGATTTAACCTGCCTGAAGATCCAGAGATGCATGGTGTGATTCCAGGTGGTGGTAGAGTCAAAAAGGGGCTTTGTCCACATTGGAGGGCTGGGATTCATGTCCTTGGCATCAAGGAAGTTTCCGCAGGTCCTTGTGTCCTCAAGAAGATCAATAGATGTTTCCATGCTGGTCATCTTGTGGTTTGGGATTGGATCCTCATCCAGACCCCAGTTCGCTGCCACTGCCATCCCATCGAGTCATTAACATTGAAATCTGAGGTCTCCAAATTGAAGGCTCATTGAAAGCTTCAACAACCTAACCTTCATTTGGGGTGTCCTGCCTCACACAACAACTGATGTCGATTGCGAAATATAGCCCTTGATTATCCCTATCAGAGACTTCCATGCCCTTTCCACCATCTCTGCATCATCATCTCCTGGAGCCTGCAGCACCTCGTCGAAATGTACCTCTACCGCCAAGTCCTATTTCCATGCTCTTTATAACATCAGGATAAACTCTCACACCAAACATTTTCCTCACCTCTGATGATTCTATTCTGGAAAATGGCAGGAACATCTCATATCCTCCATCCCACCAAATTTTTTCACTGCCTCTGGGAAACCCCACAGAGGACCTAATGAATCTTGACTAACAACTCGAACTTCAGAGCTGTATGTGTTGATACCTGAGCATTTTACCTACCGAATCCTTGTGCTCTCTTTCTCTTTTCCGGTTCCCATGTCCTGCCATGAGATGTGCACATTCTGTTGTGACAGTCGGTCCGCGGTACCACCTAGCTAAATGCCAGGATTTACTTTCACTTTGGATATCATCTTTCTCTTCTACTTGCCAGTGTGGCCCTTCTTCTCTTCTTTCTGTGAAAGACTGATCAGCTCATGACTTGTATACAAGGATGACCCACTGGCAGCTTAACACTCACTTGGCCTCTGAGAAATCCAGATATACTTTCCGTCAAACTGCTCAGTAAATCATAGGAGCACCTCTTCCACCATTTTGAATTCACATTTGTGTTCTTCATCCTCATCTGCAGGTATCCAAAATGGTAGTCCCTGGTCAGTAAAGCACAGTGCCAACCTGTTCCCATTTAGCTGCCACATGCGAGACTTGACCTCCCCATTCATCACACTCCTCCAACCGTCTTTATTATACACCTGGACACTCAATTTCAAGAAATCATATGTGAAATCGCCTGCTACCAGCATTGGTGGATGTGTTCCACCATTCAAGACATACAGAGTTGCTCCTTTGCTGCCGATGTCTATGTTGTCGGCCTTGAACTACTAATGACGAGAACCTTTAGATGATAGGTTTGAGGAGTTGATAGAATATCAGGAGACAATGACGGCGAGTATGATATACAAGAGATACGGTGAAGACAATGTTCGTGGTGGGAATCGGCAAGATGATGGTGACGAGGTGCAACATATAGTGGTCCCTTTGCAGAGGACTAGGCTAGTGATGAAGAGGAAAGTGGTATTCAAGTGTACAAGGTTCTTGTGAGGAAGGGAGGAATACAAGTGAACAGGACTGGGGAAATTATGGAGGGTAAAGTAGGGTTTATATAGAGAGAGATGACTTAAGGGCAAGCGTGAGAGATGGAATGTAGTGGAATGTCATGGAAGGAAAGAAGTACAAATGTGGGAGACAGAAGCTGTTCATGAGGCATGACATCATAGTGATGTCATGGTCTAGGCCCTAGGTCAGGTGATGTTTCCCGCGGTCACGTGTACTGGTCACGTGACTTTGGAAAAGGAATTAATGGTAAATGGTGCTCAGGGATCATAGGATATGAGTGAAATGTAAGATAAAGAAAAGATAAAAAGCATACAGGTTGGACACAAACTATAACAGTCTGCAATCTCCACAGAACATACCGTGTTGTTGACTTGAGAGCATTGTGTGAGAAGGTATTCCATTTGTCATTAGATAGCGTTGTTTTAGACTTCTCGCATTGAATGAGATCGGTGGTGAAGCAAGCAATTAATGGCTATCAATCAGCATACCATATCATGCAGCCTTTGCTTACAGCAATCCATCACAACTCACCAAGTTCCAAGTATTTTAGAAGTGCTGGAATTCAAATTCATTCCTAGGTTGTTTGGAGCTTCAGCTTTTCGTCTTGTAGCTAGCTACAGAAGATGTGTGCCATAAAAAAAATAGATAGGTACAAGGTACTAGCAAGTGTCAAGAAATATAATGCATGCCATAACTAGGTCAGCTCCCTCCTACATCTCCTTGTCATGCACAAACATTCGGGCATCATTGGCAACTTATACCTTCAAGTTGTTTCTCTGAGCAGATACCTAGATGAAAAAACGAAACAATCCAGCCTATCTTCATTGTTCGGTTTTCATTTTCACAATCCTTCACTTACTTGTGCCCTGATGGCCTGAGGGTTCATTCCCTGGCCCAATGTATTTCAGTTGGCTAGTGGATCATGACTGAGTCAAGGGATTTCAAAGAGGCTAATCAATAAAAGACTCATTCTTTTCTTTCATCCTCTGGAGCCCTTTTGTTGATATCATGTAGGGTATAGCATAGGTATGATTATGAATTGGGTGATCAACACCATATCCATACCTGTCAACAGCATACCCATGGCAGTATGGGTATGGTATAACTATGCATACCTGTGGTGTGACAGATTTACCCACAGTGTGGAAATACCCACAGGTCGTTGGTATCATGTCAGTACAAGAGCTATGTTCTAATCTACTTAGTCCTCATCCCTGATCTTATGCCTGGTGGTTTGGTGAATGAGTATACTGGTGAATGCCAGGTCTTTTTAAGAGCTGCTGTGAAATCATAAGCATATGAGGCCACATAGTTAAGTTAATGAACCCACTCAGATCTGCCTCGACATCAAGTTTAGTGGTTGGGGTTTCAATCACATCTATGTCCGAGCCATCTATAGTAATGGGACTGGATGGGTTATCATCAGATGGCTCTGCATTTGCGGGACAGATGATGACAACTCCGATGTTTGAGCTTTCTTCAAAGGTGGCCTAGGCAAAAGGACAAGTTTGATGGTCTTCTGAGCAGTCACCCTAATAGCAGCCTTGGTGGTTTTGGCAGATAGTGTAACAAATGCTCACTCCATGCAACCCCTATTTCCTTTATCTTATCTTATCTTCATTTTATCTTATCAAACAAGGAGACCACACGGTCACACCTCAAGACACGATGTGGACTTGTCACTTTTTTCACTTCAAGGTCATATGAACACATCACGTGACTTAACCCCATTCGGTATCACAACCTTCATTTAATTCCAGTGCTATGCTCACCTCATGTTGGTGCTTCCATTATGATGCCGCACCCCATCACACACCCTTTTAATGACACAGCATCCTGAAATGCCTCATGTACCACAGCCCCTATCAAGGCAGTGTCTTATCTCTTTATCTTGCATTTCAGATGCAATCCATGACCCTAGATGACTCATAATGACTCACACCCTTAGCTTAGGGCACAGGGTTATGACATATTAGGATAGATTAGGTACAAATAGGTACAAACACCCATGTAGTATATAAACCCATGAATCAGCATCAGAGAACTCCAGTCAAGTTTTCTTGGTTCTCCCCCAAAGAATCATTTGAGAATTTAAGAGCTCATTCTTCATCCCTTCCCCTTTATCTTTTGTCTCAAACCTCAGCTTGGCTACACTTTGCGCTAGTCTTTAGTCTTTGGTTGCTTCAGATAGTGATACCACTGAGCATAAGGAGGATGAATATGTCGAAACTGACTTCACTGAGGAATGGTCATCAGTGCCTGTTATCAGGGAAAAAATATAGGTTTGAACTTGCCCAGATGCTAAGCTAGATTTCATCGTGGTCTTTGCCCATAGTATTAGCGAACGACCCCCCAGGGGCAGTAGAGGAAGAGGGTTCAACCCCGAGGCGGAAGGTGGAAATGCTGGTTGCAGTAGTGAGAGAGGCATTGTGAACGAATTGTGCCATTTTGAGATAGGATGCCCATGAATCCTGCTTCTTTGTGACGTACGCTTGAAGATAGGCGAGAATCTCACGGTTGATGCACTCCGTTTGACCATCGGTCTGTGGGTGGTAGGCGGTGGAAAGTTTTTGTGAAATACCCAAGACCTTGCACAACTCCTTTGTGAACTCCGAGACAAACTGGGGGCCTCAGTCCAACACTATAGAGGAGGGAAGTCTGTGAGAGCACCATATGTGATCTCTAAATAAAATGGCTAAGTCCGAAGAAGAAGTGGTTTTGTGACATGGAAAGAGAATGATTTCTTTGGAGAAGCAATCAACAACAACACCAATGGCATCGTATCTGTTAGAGGTGGGAAAACTTGTAATGAAATCGATAGATATGTCAACCCAAGGATGAGGAGGAGTAGGAAGTGGCATAAGTTCCACTGCCGGTGGCTTTGACGATCCCTTCATGAGGAAGCACACCTGGCAGTGGTCTACGTAATTCGCAATGTCTTTAGCAGCTCCTGGCCACCAATAAAACTTTTTGAGAGAGAAAATGGTGCAATCGTGGCCAGGATGACTGGACACAGGGGAATCGTGGAAAAGAGAAATAAGTTCGTTACGAAGGCAAGGTGGCACAAAGACAATGCCGTTAGAAGATTTAAAAAGTTTTTCTTCAGCATAGTATTCATATTCGTTGATCGCATCAATGTCCATCTTGGCTGATTCAAAACATAATTTAGTGTCAAAGTTCAGGGTGAGAGTAGTAGAGGAAATGACCTGGACTCCCGTGGAGCCAAAACCTTTATCGTTACGTTCAGACTCATCAAGAGTCTTGGTTTCTGTTAGTGTAGGGTTTTCTATTTTTTCAATAATTAGTTGGGTGATACGATCGCCGTTAGATACGTAGAAAGGGGTAGAAGAATGATTGAAGAGAATTACACCAATTTCTCCCCTATAATCGGGTCAATGACTCCGGCCATGACATCGATTTTATGTTTAAAGGTGAGGCCTGAATGTGGTGCAATTCTCCCATATGTGCCAATAGAGAGGTGGATTTTGACATGGATGGAGATAAGGGATTGGTCGTGGGCGGGAATGTCAAGATCTGAGGTGGAGTAAAGATTGAAGCCGGCCATGGTGTCAGAGCCCTTGGTAGGGATGCGCACGTCCTTGGAGGTAAGCATGATGAGTATAGATAAATTAGTTACACAGATGATGGTGGAGGGAAAAACAGTGATGTTTTCATTGAGGTTATCAATGGCATCACTGTGGTCAGGGTGGCGGGAGAGGGCATTGGTGCAGCCATTGGTAGAGCCAGGTTTATAGATAAGCATATAGTTAAATTCTTGTAATAACTCATGCCAGCGAGCTTGTCGTCCAGACAGCATTTGGGGTTTTTTCCAGTATTCGAGGTTTTTGTGATCTGTCCAAATCTCAAAGTTAGTTTTTCCAATGAGGTAATGGTGCCACTCCTCAAGAGCACAAATAATAGCAAGGAGTTCCTTGTCATACACAGGATAGTTTTTCTCCACAGGAGAAAGAGAATGAGAGAGAAAAGCACAAGGGCGCCATAACCTATCCTCCCCCAGGACTGATAAGACAGCCCCGGTGGCAATGTCACTTGCATCTGTTTCAACGCACATCTCTTTAGATGAATCTGGAAAAGCGAGGAGAGGTGCTGTGGTAAATTGTTTTTAAGCATATCAAATGCAGTTTGCTGGGCCTCTCCCCATACATACATAACACCCTTCTTGGTAAGGTCGTTAAGAGGGCGGGCAATCTGTCCGAATCCATTAATAAAACAACGATAATAGTTACATAGGCCTAGGAAAGATTGAAGTTGTTTTAATTTTATGGGGGCCGGCCAGTCGAGAATGGCGTTGACTTTTTTGGATTGCATGCCAACCCTGTTTTTTGATATGGTCATGCCTAAGAAGTCAACTTCGTTAGCATTAAATATGCATTTTTCTGGTTTAGCATGGAGGTCATTGTCACACAAGCGCTGCAATACCTCCATGATGATTTTTGAATGATCATTGTCCGACCTTCCCTTTGTGAATATGCACATATCATCCAAGTAGATGATGATGATGGCGTACATGTCATTGAAAATGTTGTTCATCATCTGTTGAAATGTTGGCAGGGAGTTAGTCATGCCAAAATACATTACGATGGGCTCGTAAGCCCCGAGTGGGGTGATGAAGGCTGCTTTCCATTCGTCACCTTCTTTAATACGAACATTGTTGTACCTCCATCACAGATCAAGGCACGTAAATTTATTTGCACCCTTAGGGCTATCAACTAAAGAAGAAATGAGTAGAAGGGGGTAAGAGTTTTTTACTGTACCCTCATTTAGATAACGGTAATCCATAACGAGGCATTTTTCTCTGGTTTTCTTTGGAATAAAAAAGACAGGTGCAGTTTGAGGGGATTTAGAGGGCTGAATGTAGCCCTTTTCTTGTTTGCTTGAAATAAAATTATGAACTTCTTCGATTTCGGTGTCAGCAAGTGGAATAACTCATCCCTTTGGAAATGAAGTCAGATTTGAGATCGATAGCATGGTCCCAGGGTTTGCAAACAGGCATACACTTCGATTCTTCTTTACTGAATACATCGAGGAAGGCATGGTATTGTTTGAGGACTTTGTCGGCGAGTCCTTCCTCGATAGAGCGAATGTTGACATTCCAGATGTCCTTGATTAACTGTGGGGTGTTAGTAGCATGACAGTTGCGGATACAGTGAGAGAAAGTGATTGTCTTATCCTCCCAATCAATGAGAGGGTTGTGATGGTGGAACCAGTCAAAACCTAAAATAATATTATGAGTTCCGAGAGTTATGACTAGCGCATCGACTCCCTTGGAGTGCCCTTGAAATGTTAATATAATAGAAACATAGTGAGTTATTTGTCCATGTTTAGAAATAGTACCATCAGCATTGGTGATGGCAATAGCATTAGAAAGAGGAGACATAGATATACCATTGCTTTTTATCCATTTTTCATCGACAAAGGTTTGAACGGCTTCTGAATCGAGAAGCGCCTTGGTAGCACATTCGTGCCATTCATTATTTTTCTGAAAAGAGACATTAGTAAGAATGTCGAATTCTCCTCCTTGAGAGGTAGAGGGTTCAACGTGAGAAAACGAAGCACAGGAGGATTTATAAATAGGAGACAAAAATATTTTTTCTTTTATCAAGGAATTAAGCACCTTTTTTAGAGTCTGGTGCTGTGCTCAAGTGAGACGCCTTGACAGACTGTGAGTCATACATAGAAACAAAGTTCGGTTTGTCATCAACTACATCACCGTCCATCACCCCTTCAATATCAAGAACCAAGAAATGATTAGAAGAAGAAAGAGAAGAAGAAGAAGAAGAGTCAGAAAGTACATGCTTATTGTTTATAGCCAAGGGAGTACTTCCCAGATTCCCTCAGCTTTTCCTTTTCCCAAGTCCTTAAGTCCATCGGCGGCCATCTGGCGCACGCGTGCCTCAAAGAGGTTGTAATAGTAGGCTTGTGCCTCTTCGGTCATTCATGGGGGATTCCTGGAACCTTGTTCGCTGGCAGAGGGAGCGGCGATCTCCCAAGTTTGGGTGCAAGGGTACGTGGTATGACCCATGAGTGGGTTAAACTGTGGTTGGCCCCGAGAACGACTGTTATAGTTTGTGTCCATCCCGTACGCTTTTCATTTTTTCTTACTTTACATTTCGCTCATATCCTATGATCCCTGAGCACTGTTCTTACCATTAGTCATCTTTCCAAAGTCACATGACCAGCGCATGTGACCGCGGGAAACATCACCTGACCTGGGGCCCAGACCATGACATCACTATGATGTCATGCCTCATGGGCTTCTTTCCTTCCATCACATTCTATTGTCTTCCATCACATTCCATGTCCCACATCTGCCCTAAACTCATCTCCCTCTATATAAACCCTACTTTAGTCTCCGTAATTTTCTCAGTCCTGTTCACTTGTATTCCTTCCTTCCTCATAGGAACCTTGTACACCTGAATACCACTCTTCTCTACTCTGCCAGTCTAGTCCCCTGTCAAAGGACAACTTTATGCTTCACCTTGTAACAGTCATTCTCCCGATCCCAACAATGAATATCGTTTTCACTGTCTCTCTCATCTACCACACTCGTCGCCATCGTCTTCTCGTCTTTTATCAACTCCTCCAGCCTGTTGCCTAGAGGTTGTCATCGTTGTTTGTTCAAGGCTGTTAACATTTGAACAGGACTCCCTGAAGCCTGACTCGTAATGTCCAACTTCTTCACATCATTTTATGCCACGGTCCTTGTGCACTGACCATTATGTTCAATGCAGACAAGCTGTTGCACTCCAGTTCTTTCAACTCAACGTCCCTGCTCCCATTGCTGTAGACAACTTCGGTGTTCCACTTAACTTTGATTCCAATGACGACTGGGACCCCATCATTCTAGAACAAGCTCATCAACAAGCCACTCCTTGTCACCATTGTTCTCGCTGAATCTACCAGCAGGACCCGCATTACCTTCGCTCTGAATACCATCCAGGTTGGGATATCAGTCGTCCCAATCTCTCCATACTTCGCCCCCACATCGTTCTTCATCAAAACAGGTTCCTGTTCTTTTAAACTCCCCAGAGTGTTTTTGGAAGATAATGCAGTAAGGATGTCAGGAGAACCCACCCCTGTAACATGGCAGGACATTCTCAATCAGTTCTCGTTTCTCTCTAACATGATGCAGCAACAGCAGCAGCTGCAACAACAATTCATAAACACCTCTGCCGCTGCCCCCGCTGCTACCTCTGCTCCCACTCCCATCGTCACACCCCCTCCTCCTTCCTCGTACAAAGCATTTGCCGACCCAGGCACATGGGACGGCAATAGGTCTACCTTCCATAACTGGTGAACAAAAGTTGCCGTGTGGACCCAATGTCAGTCTATGCTTACGTGTAAACAATCAACTGTCGCCGTCCTCTTGTGCATGGACGGAAAGGCTGCAGACATTGCACAAATCACCCTCCAAGGTTACATGACCAAGGAGGACAACAAGGTAACCAATGCCAAGAAGGCAAATGTGTGGCCCAAGTGGTCCGCACTCAAAAAGAAGGTCGAGTCCCATTTCAGGATTGACGTCGTCACAGAGGAATGCTACTGCAAGCTCCTCTCGCTCAAATAGGGCAACATGCCCATAGAAGTCTTCACACAGCAGTTCAAGCTGCTCAGGTCCAATGCCAACCTGTCTAAAGATCAGGCACTCTGTCTCTACAAAGAAGGCATCAATTATCAAATCTATGCCCAAATCTCCCTCCACGACCCTGCCATCGATAACACCCTTGATAAATGGCAAGAAACCGCCGTGTGTAACAAACACTCACTCCATGCAACCCCTATTTCCTTTATCTTATCTTATCTTCATTTTTATCTTATCAGACAAGGAGACCACACAGTCACATCTCAAGACACGATGTGGACTTGTCACTTTTTTCGTTTCAAGGTCATGTGAACACATCATGTGACTTAACCCCATTCAGTATCATAGCCTTCATTTAATCCCAATGCTGTGCCCACCTCATGTTGGTGCTTCCATTATGATGCTGCACCCATCACACACCCTTTTAATGACACAGCATCCTGAAACGCCTCATGTACCACAGCCCCTATCAAGGCAGTGTCTTATCTCTTTATCTCACGTTTCAGATGCAACCCATGGTCCTAGATGACTCATAATGACTCACACCCTTAGCCCAGGACACAGGGTTATGACATATTAGGATAGATTAGGTACAAATAGGTACAAACACCCATGAAGTATATAAATCCATGAATCAGCGCCAGAGAACTCCAGTCAAGTTTTCTTGGTTCTCTCCCAAAGAATCATTTGAGAATTTAAGAGCTCACCCCTTTACCTTTCCCTTCATCTTTTGTCTCTGACCTCAACTTGGCTAAGCTTCCCACTAGTCTTTAGTCTTTGGTTGTTTCACCATGTCAATCAGCAAAATTTTCAACCAGATGCACCTGGAATGCTCATGTCTGCAGACAAATCAGTTCCAACCACGCTCGAATTAGTTCACCGAAACAGGCACACAACCAGGCCGAGGGGCCCCAATGGATACCCGCGCCATCCAGTCCACTATGGAGATGCGGACTTGTTACAACTGCAATGAGGTAGGACACCTCTCAAGAAATTGCAAAAAGCCTTGCCATCCTCGGGGCCAACCATAGTTTAACCCACTCACAGGTCATACCATGTATCCGCCCCCTTGCACCCAAACTCAGGAGATCGCCGCTCCCTCTGCCGGTGAACAAGGTTCCAGGAATCCCTCATGGATGACCAAAGAGGCGCAAGCCTACTACTACAACCTCTTTGAGGCACCCATGCACCAGATGGCCACCGATGGACTAAAGGATTCTGGAAAAGGCAAGGCTGAGTGAATCTGGGAGGTACTCCCTTGGCCATAGACAATTCACATGTAATTTCTCACTCTTCATCTCCTTCTCTTTCTCTTTCTTCTTCTAATCATTTCTCTGTTCTTGATATTGAAGGGGAGATGGACAGTGATGTGGTTGATGACACACCGAACTTTATTGCTACATACGACTCACAGTTTGTCAAGGTGTCTCACTTGAGTGTGGCACCAGACTCTAAAAAAGGTGTGCTTAATTCCTTGATAAAAGAAAAAATATCTTTGTCCCCTATCTATAAATCCTCCTGTGCTTCTTTTTCGCATGTCGAACCTTCTACCTCTCAAGGAGGAGAAGTCGACATCTTGACTAATGTTTCATTTCAGAAAAACAACGAATGGCACAAATGTGCTACCAGTGCTCTACTCAACTCAGGAGCTGTTCAAACCTTCATCAACGAAAAATGGGTAAAAAAAAATGGTATCTCTATGCTTCCTCTTTCTAATGCTATTGCCATCACCAATGCCGATGGCACCATTTCCAAACACAGACAAATAACTCACTATGTTTCCATTATACTAACATTTCAAGGACATTCTGAGGGAGTTGATGCGCTAGTCGCAACTCTCGGAATGCATAATATTATTTTTGTAACAAACACTCACTTCATGAAGCCCCTATTTCTTTTATCTTATCTTATCTTCATCTTATCTTATCAGACAAGGAGACCACACAGTCGCATCTCAAGACATGATGTGGACTTGTCATTTTCTCCACTTCAAGGTCA